>JAQHUG010000077.1:7104758-7166668 GCA_028555095.1 Dicrostonyx torquatus
CCCTTCCATCACTCCATTGAACTATGAGCTAGGTCCTAAAGAATAGGAACCCTGGGATCTGACTCCTGCTCAGCACCCAACAGTGCTTGCTCCTGGTAGGTACCTGATCCATGCTGCCCAATAAATGACACAGGTTTGGCTTTAGCACACACATACTGCTAAGGTGAAGACAAAAGATAAAGTGTCCAAGCACCACCAAAAGTGTCCAAAGAGCCTGATACCTTATTCTGTCAATAGTTCCGCCCCTACCCCATCCACCACCCCAGCAGGCCCTCTATGTTCTGAAATTCTGGCATTCACTATCTGAGCCTTACACAATTTAAAATGAAAACTATCTTTCTTTCTGGCTGCTTTTCAAAATAATTTGACACAACTCTTTTAAACTAAAAAAAAAAAAAAAAGTTTTATCCATCCTCCTTGATGAAATTTGAGAAGTAGCACAAATACCAGCCATGATTACAGGGTGGAATCAGAAGACCTCTACAGATCACAGATTATATTATTTTGTTTCAGATTTATTTTCTAACCTCCCCACCCAAGACAGGGTTTCTTTGTGTAGTCTTGGCTGTCCTGGAACTAGCTCTGTAGACCAGGATGACCTGGAACTCACAGAGATCTGCCTGCCCCTGCCTTCCGAGTCCTGGGATTAAAAGCATGCATAACCACTGCCCAGCTTTTTCCCCCCTAACATTTTTAAGATTGTTACGTTTAATAAATGAGTATTGAATACATAGGTTGTCATGAACCACCAACATCCACCTTAGCAAACTCACAGAACTTGCACACACTCGCGAAGCCCCATGCTAGAAACACAAGGTTTAAAACACAAAAGAAACACAGAAGGGTCTTCCAGATGCCTGAGATCTTGTGAGAAACCAAGTAAAAGAGGATAGTGAGCCTTCTGGTTGATGCTATGGCTAATGTGGACACTGGAAACACAGGACTATGGGAGACGTCGAAAACGAGCCAAGTCATAACTAAATGGGAGGGGACAGAGACACCAAGGAACCAGCCACACGGCCAGGACTGGTAACTTACTATTAATACAAATATACAATTTCTCAAAGTTCTTTGGCCTTCAGGAGACCGCAGCAGAGACTTCATCTCTCCATGCTCCTGTATTTAGTCACATGGTGCCATCCTAAGATACACTGTATACATGTAAGTATACATTTATCACTTAGCACCAAGCAATATTCAGAGGGTAAGCACGGGAAAACTCAGACAATTAGCTCCGCCTATCACTTACAGATGAATAAACTCAACTCAGCACAGAATAAGGACATGAGCCCAAGAGCCTCCAGAGTGCCTTCTGTGTCACTGCCCCAGAGGTGACCCTCTACTCCACACTCATATCATGTCTGCCACTCTCTTAGCCAGAAGAGCACTGCCTATGGGAATTCTGATTCCCAGCATGTCAACTGCCTCTGTGGGGATCACAGTAAAAATTTCCCACTGGGAGGGGAACTCTAGCTGAGCCTTCAGTTACATCCTACACCAGACTACTCTGAAGTTTTAAACATTAACTACCAAACTGCTATGAGAAAACTACTAAAAATTATAAGACAGGTGTAATGGCACGTCTTTAAGTTCAGCACTTGGGAGGCGAAGGCAGAAAGATCACAAATCTGAGGCCAGCCTGGGCTACATCATAAGCCCTTGTCTCATGAAACTATTAACTGTTTTAAACCACAGCTCAGATACACAAATGCTTATGAGGATGAGGGGTCGGAGCATAACGCATTGACATGAGCGGGCCACACAGAGGCTCTGAATGTTAGCCACACCTGTCACAGGCAATTGAGCTGACAGAGAAGTCTCCAGGCACCAGACCATTGCTCTAGCAACAGATGATTCATTAACAAAAGTAGGGCAAAGAGATCTTCAAGTTGCCTCTAAGATCACTGCTGAGACTAAGAGCTGCATTCTTCCTTCAAACAGAAGGGGCTGCTGGGGGGGGAAGAGGCACATATTTCCAGAAGGACAGACAGTAAGTAAGGACACACGCAGAAGACGAGAAGGGAGAATGAATGTGGACTGGGAGTGGGGATCTAACCACGTTTTACATTTGCTGACTCTTCCTCATTAGCTGTCTCACACTAGCAGCCCCACTTCTAAGGAAGCAGGAGTCAGATGGTCATTTCCCCAGGGACAACACTGCAGGCACAGCATGACTGCCACCAGGCTCTCCAGCACCTGCTGCTGGTTTACCTGTCAGTTTGGATGAAGTATCACTGCTCTGGCCTGCATGCATGCCTGTTGATGAGTCCATCATGTATGATGAAAGAGGATGGCTTCATGTCTGCTGTGGTCTAAGATGCTCTTTATTCTCCATAACTCAAGGGCTTTACTAGTTTACAGTCTACAAGCTGCTGAAGTTAGCAAAGTATCTCCACTCCCACCAAAAAGAAGACTAGTGAAGGAGTGATCTGAGACGGGCACCAGGTCACATTTCAGAAGACAAGTGGGAGAGCCGATGGCCTCGGCTACTTGCAAATCCTCTGTGCAAGCCTCATCTCCCCCCACACTTTCTCCAGAAGGCTAAAAAACAGATTTCAAAGTAACCTGCGACCAGCAGCTACTGACTTCAGGAGCATTTGAAGGTCCGCAGCTTCCTGGCAGAAGCACCTGGTAGATAAGAGACGCACAACACATTCCTCACAGACAGGACTCCACTGAGGTTCAGAACAGATACATAAATGTCTTCCAAAAATACACAGTGGAATAAAACAATTGTTTTGAACTACCTTAGCAGGTTTAGGACATCAAATTTAAAACTGACTACCTCAAAAACAATAAAAAAAAAAAAAAGCAAAGAACAATAAAAGAAAAAATGGAATCAAACGGAGCAAAAGCAACATGCGTGGCACAAAGACAGCATTTCTGTTTCAGGCTTGACTTCATGATAAAGAACAGCAAACGTTCATAAGCAGGTTTCCTCTGTGGGTGAATCTCCAGTCAGTTACAGCCAGCTCAGAGAGAGCCATCAGGCAAACTACCCATTAGCTGTCACTTTAGAATGACTTCAGAAAGCCAGCCCCAGAGCTCCACTGATATCTTTTCAACAACCACTTAATCTTGTTTATAACACCTGTGTTAAGGCAGCCCGACATCAATTCTACTCACTTGTCTCAGACTGGAATTACTCAGAAACTCGAGGGTTCCAGTAAACATCCAACACCAAAGGCATGCTGCCTCACACAGCCTGAAAACGTAGAAGCTAGCCACCTCTCAAAACAAAGCGGTGTGGCGCACGCCTTTAATCCCAAGGCAGAGGTAGGCTGATCTCTGCCAGTTCAAGGCCAGCCTGGTCAAAAGCGAGCTAGGTCAAAGACAGTTAGGGCTGTACACAGAGAAACCCTGTCTTTAAAACAAACAAACAAACAAACAAAACCCAATACACTGTAAACCACACTAAGCCATAAATTTCACAAAAGCAAAAACAAAAAAAAAGCAGCACAAAGATCCCAGAATTGTGGGGTCCAAAGAACCCAGAAAATACTTCCTACCGTTTTTTTACCAAGTGACTGCTCACACTGCAGTCACCACTAACTGCAAGCTGCTCCGGATCAGAAATGGGTCACTTTTCTTTCTGATCCCAAAAGCCTTTTGGAGAGGAAATATTCCTGGAGGTAATATTCCCAAATGAAGAAGCGGGGCTGTAGGAGACACCTCAGCAAACTCCCAAAGTCAGAGCTCGAAGATGGTGGTGATGGATTCAATCAGGGTCAAGTAGGCAAAGCCTGGTGGCACCATGACACAGCATGTGACAGAACAGGCTTGCCTCACCTGGTTTCTGTGCTTACTGTGCATCTGCTCCTGGAGCTCCTTACACTTAAAACGAGCTGACAGCAATGATTTAGACATGTGCATCCTAAGCCTGTCTGAAACACAAAACACAAAACACAAAAAAAGAAATTGATGCTAAACTAGTCTGTGAATAGGAGACACAAAAGGAGGAGAAAATGGACTTTGGTGACCTTGGACAAATCACAAATCTTGGAAAAAAGTCCCCTTAGTGTTTTAAGATATTATGTGGAAAAGCCAAACCCCCAAAAAGTACTCAACAAATATCAAACACACTACATGTGTGTATTGTATACATATAGTGTGTGTAAGTGTGTGCATATATACACTTAATTGAAATAGATAGTCTCGAGTCAATCAACACAAAATAAAAACCAATCTCATTGTTTTGTGCAGTCTCATTTCTTGCCTGGGTGCAGAGAAAACAGCAATTATGGCCCACAGTGGACTTACAGTAAATCTCTGGCAAATAAATGAATAAATCGATCTCTTGCTTTAGGGTCAGAGGCAGCCCCAGTCTTTAAAAGAAATGTCAATCAACTCTTGGGTTACTAGAGGAATGAAACTGGGCTTTTGTGGAGACCATCTGCTATTATTTAAGGCAAGTTTCCTATGAGTAAGGACAAGATCAGTCACAAACACAGCTTAATCTACGCTTCACCAAGAAAGAAAAAGCAAGGGGCTGGGAGTTAGCTCAACAGTGAAAAGGCCCACTTAGCATATGTGCCCACTTAGCATACGTGAGGACCTGACTTCAACCCCCAGCACCAAATAAATAAGTGAAACAAACATTTAAGAACAAAATCAAAGGCTGGAGAGATGACTCAGTGGGTAGAGGACCTGAGTTCAAATAGCACTCACATAAAAAGCCAGGTATGGTCACATGTGTACATTAGCACCAATGTTGTGGGGGACGGACACAGGAAGATCACTGGGGTTTGCTGACCACCTGCCTAGCTCCATATTCAGTGGGAGACACTGTCTCAAAGGAGTAAGAGGGAGTGACTGAACAGGATACCCAATGTCTTTCTCTGGTCTCTACATGGGCACACATATCTATATACACATGTCCCCTAGAGCATCACACCTATAATCCCAGCAGTAAGGAGACCGAGGCAGGAGAACTGGAAAAATGGTAAGCCACGATGAGAAAGATACATAAGAGACACCCCAATTTAGTCACTAATTCTGGATGGCCACTTCATCCACCCATCCTCCCACTCCTTACCCCACCCTTAAATCAAGAGCATCCACTGAGCAGTTAATCCTATGGCCGGCTCTGATCTGGCCACAGTCCTTGAGGGACTCAAGGCCCTGTGAAGGGCGTTTATACTAAACAGGCTATTCCTCTGTAAAAATGAAACCTGTGCCAGAAAGGAAGTGAGTACAAGGCCAAGCAGTGGGCCTGTGTCTCTCCATTCTACACAAGTCTTCATTGTAGGCTGCCTCTATTCATGGGAACCTTCTTCTAGGAAGAATTCGACCATCTACTCGCTGGTGTCTCATGCAGAAAGTCTGTGAGCCTCCCTTTCTCATCTGCAAGTAGAGAGGAGACGGCATGCACCCACCGAACAGCCCAGAGCCTCAGTGGGCCTCAACATCAAGTCACAGGCCTCTGTTTGGTTTTTGGGCTGGTGACATCTGTGCTGCTCTTTGAGCTGCTGTCATCATCCCTGTAAGTGACCCTCTTCTACCATAAACACAGAGACAAGCTGCCAACGGAAGGGCAAGCTGCCACTGCTGCAGAGGTGAGACCTCAGGCCCAGCTGCACATCCACTGGCCACGTTACCCAGCTGGGCTCAAGGTCACACTCCTGAGAAGAATCACATTCACCACACTCAGCCATCATGAAGTTCACGTGGGGAAAAGGGCCTCTGCTCCACACAAGGTGAAGCAAGGGAAAAAAATCCTTTTTAATTAAAATAAGACTCCCTCAACCTTCTGCTGACAATCACTGCTACAGCACAAAGTCCAGTGCTAGGCAGCTAACCAGTCTCCGCACTGCTGGAAGGGCGGCTCCAAGCCCTCAGAGGAGGGAGGGGAAAATTACTAATTTAAACAAAATGTTTAATCTTCTAATTATGGGGCAGGCTCCAAGAGGATGGAAAGTGATTTGCAATCTTCATTATGGAATCCCCACGCGACCATGGCACAAGTCATGTCAGCCAGAGGCAGATGCCATCTCTCCTTCCCCTCTGAGCCTTCTGTGTCCTTGCCAGATCTGAGAGGGTGGAAGAAATCTAACAGAAGAAAGATGTAGGTGAACCATGAATTGTGGCTCTCCAGTCCATTATGCCGGGGGAAGCAGAGAGGCCCGGTGAGAAGCTGGCAAGACCCCGAACTTCATTCACCAGGCAAGCAGAGCAGCCTGAGGCCCTCTCAAACCCTGCTGCCTTATGGAGCTGCCCGCCTCAGGTGGTGCTGAAGCAGCTCTCCTCATCAGGACTGAGAAGCATGGAGAATCGGGGTGCCCGGGCAACAGCACCTCTGGTCAGAAGGAAATCTGCTCCTCTGCAGATAGGCTTACATCCTGGCTAATTTGCGTTATCTCTGCCCATTCAGATCGCTGTGCTAACTCAGGGGGAAAAGTCCCTGCCAAGCAACCCTGACAAGTCTGATAGCGGAGTTCCCACAAGGAACAGCGAAGGCAGCAGAGGCAGGCAATTATTCCCTTTCGTTAGGGACGGGTCCTTTTAAGCTTTTTTTTTTTTTTTGTCTGTTTGTTTCTTGTAAATTTTGAAAACAAGAAGTAGCCATGTGTGGACACCGCTCACTGCAGTCACTTATGCAACTGCAGAAACTGAAATGTTCCCCCTAAGCCAGCTGCAAATGATGGGAGTCCTAGAAATGGCCGTGCCCCTAATTACCCACTGCAGTGTGAAAGCGGGCTAGGAGGGGATGACAGCAGATCTGGGCAGATCAGCAGCGACATTTAATCAGTGGCCCCGGCCATCTGCAGCTGTTCCGCAGGAGCGTGGGGTTCACAGCTCCAATGCTTCCCACAAAGCACAGGTGCTGTGGGTCAGCTGGACGGTCCTGGGGCCTGCCAGGAATGCTTTCTTCATTCTCTCAGGCCAAGGAACTCCTCAATAAAAGGTCCTTTGCCCAGACTCTCAGTGCCAACCTTGGCACTAGGAGAGAACTGCTTCTTGATTAGGTCACAACACAGATGAAATGTGCTGGAAACAACAGAGGCAGGAAAGCAATTATCCAAGGGAGAACACGGCATCAGCCATGGCCTCACCGCGAAGCTGGATTCTGTACTCCATCGACAGCCATGCTGGTCAGACTGACCCTCCATGGCCTCGTGACCAAACCAGACTGTCACTCCTCAGCATAAGAGCCCTAATGACTTCCCACTCCACTGAGAAGAAAATCTCCCCTCCTCCAGGCTGACCTCAGTCCTCATCTCCCGCACCAAATGAGACAAGCCTGCTCCCACCTTGGGGCCTCTGTGTTGGTTGTTCCCTCAGCCTACACAACCACTCATGCAATTCTCCATGGGGTTGATTGTCTCATCATTTAGTTCTCAACTGAAATGCCATCTCCTCAAGAGGCCTCTAGAACCTTCTCAAGTAAATAACAGTCACTGCTACCGTTACATTGGTAATGTTTTCTTTTACAACACATCTGGATCATCTTCCGTCCAGTACATCTGTTTGCATTCTCTTATTCACTTCTGCCTTCACGTCTGTCTCGCCTCCCTGGATTAAAGCACCGTACTGGCAGGGGCTTTGACCAGCGTCTAGTGTAATACTTTACACGTAGTTGGCATTTAATAAATGTGTAGAACAATTAAAGAACAAAGGCTCAATATGGACCACTAATCCACATAAAATTTACTAACCCCTGAAAATCTGGATTGGCTCACAGCCTGACTCTAAGCATATGCCAAGGTGCCCTGGAAACAACAGTAAACAACACCCTCTCTCCTTGCCAAGCCCTAGTCAATGACTAGGAAACAGTAACAAAGGAAGACAGAGTCAAGATGGAGATCTTGCAGACTGCCTAAGAACTGGAAGAACTGTGGGCTTCCTGTGGGATTTACCCAAACCATTCTCTCACAGAAGGTGGGCTGGACATGGTGACCACCAATGGGCTATGGCCAAAACATGAATCTTAAAGGTCCAGACAGAGAAGAATATAACATCTGAGGTGGCCCAGGTCCATCATACATAGCTCTTGATGCTGAGAGACAAACAGCGTGTGTGCAGACCACATCTGAAAAAGATGTGTACACAGGAGTGCAAAGGGGAGGAGGAGGGATGCCAGAG
This sequence comes from Dicrostonyx torquatus, assembly GCA_028555095.1. Lineage (NCBI taxonomy): Eukaryota > Metazoa > Chordata > Mammalia > Rodentia > Cricetidae > Dicrostonyx > Dicrostonyx torquatus. The sequence goes on from JAQHUG010000077.1 coordinate 7,112,841, forward strand.
AACCACAAGTATAAGAAAGGCCCAAACAGGCCAGAAACAGGCATTCTGGGTCTCTGACATCTGCTTTGATCCAGGTGGCACAGGGTTCTGGGTGTGTGGATCTGGATGTGTACATTGACTAAAAGGCAGCTGGGGTTAGAGCAATGGCTCAGAGGTTAAGACCACCAAGGAGGACCTAGGTTCAGTCCCCAGCAGTCACACAGCAGCTCAAAACTATCCACAACTCCAATTCTAGAGGATCTGATGCCCTCGTCAGACCTCCAGCAACACCAGGCACACATGTAGTATACAGACATAGGTGTACACAAAACACTTATACATATAATCATAACTTTAAAGAAAAGATAACCACAACAGTTGGCGAAAAAAATGAATACAACTCCTCCAAAAAGGCAAGAAGCAGTCAGAGGAAGCCCTGTTGATCACTTTCTCTAGCACCCAAGATGTCAGTGGTGGGCAAAAAGAAAATGCCCTAAAGAAACAAAAACTAGTCATGAATAATTTCTAGAATCTTACAGACCCCAACATAAGAGTTCTACCAAAAATAATAAACTTCATCTAACAACCAGTTTTCTGTGACATCATTAAAAGAAATCAGCAAAAGGCCTCAGAGATTGGATAGAAATCTATTATACACTAACACTAAGGAATGACATTAAACTCAAGGAGAAAAGTGAACAACTTTGAAGAGTGGGCACAAGGTCCCAAACCCCCCATGCGACCATGCAGCAGTCAAAGATCTGCACAGGCCAGGAGAAAACCTGCATGCAGTTAGCATGGCCCTGAGCGCACAGTGCAGCCCACTGGAAAAGGTGAGAACACATGCTTGCTTGTGTTTAGAAAGATCTCTATTAAAATGATGGAAAAGGACAGGAGGCATGATCATGGACAAAGCTCTGCTCCAACCCCATCCTGTCAGCCAGTAGTCGGGTCCTGAGGCAAGGTACTTTCCCACCAGGGCTCCAGCCTCCTCACATGGAAGAGGAGAGGATGCAAAGAGAGCCTCTGGGCTCCTCCTTGCTCAGCACTCCCATCTCACTTTAGGCCTCTGAAACCTAGAGAACCTGCAGCACATTCTCCAAAGACAGCAGGCAAGTGGGAGTCAGTACAATTCAATACAACTTGCTCCACCTTCTAAACCTCATTACGGGTTTCTTTCAGTAGCCACCCCAACTAATCAATACTAATGTCGTTTCTCGACCTCTTTTATCGCTGAATCCAGTATTCTGCTGAATCCTTGGTAGGTTTACTTTCCCCTGACCAACAGTCGCACCCTGTTTCAGCTAACTGAGCCATTATGTGACCTCAAAATGCTCAAAAGTTCCTTTCATCATTAATCTGAGATTCCACTGAAGCTCCATGTGCAGAGAAACTAGTAAACCCAGAGCTGCAAAGAGGCAGAGCAGCGGTACATCCCAGAGCACTTCCAACGGTAAATCCCAGAGAACTGATATGAAGGGATGTTAGTTTAAGTCGAATGAGAATCCCCACTGGGAAGAACTCTAATCACCTCCCACTTCTGGATGTCAGCACAATAAGCATGTGAGTGACATCAAGCAACTTGTTCGATAATCAATCCTACCTGCTCATAGAATGCAGGGCGCTTTGCTCAGTTTCAGGTCCTTCTTGGGGCAGCTAGTGTACATTGTAAGGCTTTATAAAGAGAAGTCCAAGGGCCTAGGTAGACATGTCCTTACACAAGGCTAATACTTTGCTGGGTATGGCAGCAACACCTGTAATGCTAGCATATGGGAGGCTGAAGCAGGAGGATCATGAGTCTCCAGCCAACTTGAGCTACATAGCTAGATTCTGTCTAGAAAACAAAAAAATAAAATAAAATAAAAAACAAAAGTTTGCGGTGATGGGTTGATCAGTAAAGTGCTTGCCACAAAAACATAAAGGTCTGAGTTACAGGCACAACGGCCCATGCCTACAATGTCAACACTGGGGAGGTAGACACCGTTAGATTCCTGGAGCTCACTGGTAAGCCAATTGGCCCTATTGACAAGCTTCATTTGAGACCTTATCTCAAAAAGTAAGAAAGTGATGAAGAAAACACCCAACACTGACTCCTGTGCTCCTTCAACACTGACTCCTGTGCTCCCCCAACACTGACTCCTGTGCTCCCCCAACACTGACTCCTGTGCTCCTAACACTGACTCCTGTGCTCCCCAACACTGACTCCTGTGCTCCCCCAACACTGACTCCTGTGCTCCCCAACACTGACTGACTCCTGTGCTCCCCAACACTGACTGACTCCTGTGCTCCTAACACTGACTCCTGTGCTCCTTCAACACTGACTCCTGTGCTCCTAACACTGACTCCTGTGCTCCCCCAACACTGACTCCTGTGCTCCTAACACTGACTCCTGTGCTCCTTCAACACTGACTCCTGTGCTCCCAACACTGACTCCTGTGCTCCCCCAACACTGACTTCTGTGCTCCCCCAACACTGACTGACTCCTGTGCTCCCCCAACACTGACTGACTCCTGTGCTCCTAACACTGACTCCTGTGCTCCTTCAACACTGACTCCTGTGCTCCCCCAACACTGACTGACTCCTGTGCTCCCCCAACACTGACTGACTCCTGTGCTCCCCCAACACTGACTGACTCCTGTGCTCCCCAACACTGACTGACTCCTGTGCTCCTAACACTGACTCCTGTGCTCCCCAACACTGACTCCTGTGCTCCCCAACACTGACTGACTCCTGTGCTCCCCAACACTGACTGACTCCTGTGCTCCCCCAACACTGACTCCTGTGCTCCTAACACTGACTCCTGTGCTCCTAACACTGACTCCTGTGCTCCCCCAACACTGACTCCTGTGCTTCAACACACATGTTCGCATGCATGTGCACACACACCACACACATACACAAAAGCACAAGCACCTACACCCAGCCATACACAAACCAAAAAACAAAAATGAAAGTCTCCCTAGCCTTAGGACAAGGTTAACCAGTTTTATTTGTCAAGCTGCAATGACGCTGAGATCCTAAGGTTTATCCCTAAGGTTTATACCTTCAAAGGAGGCAGTCTGGAACTCTGGAAAAGAAAATGGCTCTTAACGATTCAGATGAAAAGACTACAGAGCCAATGGCTGATTCAGGAGAAGGCAAAAGAAGTTTCAGACTCCAGGCTCCATCTAATTCCAGCTGGAGACAGCTACAGACTCAGATCAAAACCACCCACTACGCTCAGGACTACTGCGGTGGGGGGAGGGGCGATTTGTAAGTGAGATACCTCTACCTGCTAAGCAGAAACTGTGGTTTCTTGGTGCCTTAAAGTAGACCTGGGGAACAAATGGCCATGCTGGAGGCATAATTCTTGCTATCAGTGACTTCTACCTGTGGTAGAATAGGACTGTGCTCTAGTCTACTGAGAATATGCTACACTGTGGCATGTGTGGGTGACAAACTGCTCTCATTTCGCTTTATTTAATTCTAAACTTTAATCTCCAAGGGACCAAAAATCTTGGGAACACTGAGGCAGCTCTGCAAAATTCAAGACAAACTTTTGTTTTCCCGTAGCATGTTTGTTTGGAATATCAATAATAAAAATCAACAGCTACCATTTGCTGGGAACTATACCACCCACACTGGCTCATTTAATCCTGTATTTTACGAAATATATAGATGATAGCCAGGCATGGTGGCACATGCCTTTAATCCCAGCACTCAGTAAGCAAAGGCAGGGGATCTCTGACTTCTAGGCCAGCCTGGTCTACATAGAAAGTCCCAAACCAGTCAGGGCTAGTGGTGAGACCTGGGAATTAATATATATATTATAATGGTAACGTGAGACTATTTCTAAAGATGGTGAGCCAGAGATAGATACTGTTAGATGATCTCCATTTGAAAGATAAAAACCAGGGCTTACAGAGGTTAATTAACTGGCCCAAGGTCACACAGCTAGCACTCAGCAGGACTGGGGTTCAAATGCAGGCCATCTGACCCACAGTCTGCATTCATCTGCCATGCTAAACATTAAAGATACTTCACAGGCTTCAAATGCTTTCCTCCCACAGTGCTGACAAGCTATTTTGAACCATCGCATTCTCTGATGCAGTCATTTTTATACAGGAAAACTTCTCTATTGTGTTCAACCTTACACATCCACTCCTCCAACTGAAACAGTGACACCTACTGAGAGCTCAGAGAGACACTGTGTTCCCCAATGTCATCCCCCAAAGTAAGGAGGCTGTTCAATATGACCTACCTCAACAGGTCTTTCCAAAGTAGGGGGGTCGAGGTCCATTGCTATATGACCTCTATGTCTAGAGAAGAGCATTCTCTGTCAGCATACAAAGGAAATGGACCCTCATCTACCATGGCAATAACACCACGTGATCAAAGCAAGCCTGCCTAGGAAGCCTACAGCTAGGAGGTGGTAGTTGGAACAGGAAGGCTAGAAAGAAGGCTCTTAAAGACACAGCCCTTCTCCTCTGGAAAGCCTTCTCCTTCCCACAGCAGAACTGTTTGGGCACCTGTGTGACAGACAGCACTGACACTCAGCACTGGGATCTCAAACCTCTGGAGCTCCCGTTAGAGTGCAAACTCCTCAGGCTGTAACTGTGACAGGACCTCTTCCGATCGGGACTGTCAGTCGCTCACACGGGCTTCTGCCTTATTGGCTACTGAAGGGAGTTGGCTCACAAGCTTGCATGGTCCAAGGGGAAAGAATCTTTCATCTCCCAGCCCTTTCATCTTTGAGAAAGGCCCCAAGGCTTCTTTCAAGTCAGCTGAACAGTTGGCAGCCCTGACTAAAATGCAAAGTTGGGCATGGGAGGGCAGAGGAGGAAGCAGAGAATTCTGTGATAGCTGAACATCTGGCCAGAAGCTCAGTAGACACAAGAAATGTCAATCAAGACTCCTGGGCTGACAGGTAGCTACATCAAGGAGCTGAAGGGGAAGAATGGATAAGTTCTTCTGAAAGGACAGGAGCAGGGCTGCAGTCACGCTCCAGTAAAAATCAAGTTAGAACAGTGAGACCCAAGAAATGGCTGGCAGAAAAGGGCACATGCATTTTTCAACAATGTGGCTCTCGGGGCAGTGGTGGTGTACCCCTTTATTCCCAGCACCCAGGAGGCAGAGGCAGGTGAATCTCTGAGTTTGAGGCCAGCTTTGTCTACAGAGTGAGTTCCAGGATAGCCAGGGCTACACAGAGAAACTCAAATTAATTAATTAAAATAAAACCAGTACTCTTCAAACTCTGACACAGAAGCCTAAGAAACTATGACAATTAAATGAAATGCAGGAGCCTACATAGAATACTAGACTAAAAAATGGAACATCAGTGAGAGCTGGCAGCACCTGAATTAAGTCTGACTTTTCAGGCCGGGCGGTGATGGTGCACGCCTTTAATCCCAGCATTCGGGAGGCAGAAGCAGGTGGATCTTTGTGAGTTTGAGACCAGCCTGGTCTACAAGAGCTAGTTCCAGGACAGGCTCCAAAGCCACAGAGAAACCCTGTCTCAAAAAACCAAATAAAAAAAAAAAAGTCTGACTTTTCAGTTACTAGTACACACACACTTTTTTTTTTAAATTTTTAAGAGGTAAATTAGGGACTGGAGAGATGGGTCAGTGGTTAAGAAGACTGCTGTTCTTCAGGAGGATCTAATTCCCAGCACCCACATGTAGGCTCACAACTGTCTATAATTCAAGTCCTAGGGTTCTAATGTCCTCTTCTGGCCACCAGGGGCACTGCACCTGCAGGGTACACAGACATACATGCAGGGAAAACAGCTATACACAAAATAACTAATTAAAAATAAAACTATTCAGAAAGTAAAGTAGCAAGTATGCATCAATGTTGTAACTAGGGGAGAGGTGTGTGTTGTGTTCCCCAGCCGCCAGCTGCTGGCCCGCTCAGCCGCTGGCCGCCTGCACCCGAAATAACCACGAGACCTGTATTAATTTAAATACTGCCTTGCCCATTATCTCTAGCCTCTTCCCGGCTAGCCCTCACCTCATAAACTAACCCATTATAAAAGTCTGTATGTCACCACGAGGTGGGTGACTTACCGGACGGATCTATGGTACTTCCATCTGTGGCGGGAGCTTCGTGGCGACTGGCTCTCTTCCTTCTCTCTTCCCAGAACTTCCCTTCTGTCTACTCCGCCCACCTAAGGGCTGATCTATCTTACAAGCCTGGCAGAGTCTTTATTTAACCAATCAAAGCACAGAAATACAGAAGACCCTCCTACTCCACATCAAGGGTGAAAATAAGGGCATACATGCCAGCCAGGAGCCTGAGCTTCCAACAGGAGGCAAGTACGCAACACACTTAAAGGCAGTGCTGGTCCTTTGGTCCAGGATGGTGAATCTGCACTGACAACTTGACTAGTCTTGTGGAGAGGTGAGAAAAATGGCCCGGCACTTGCTCTTCCAGAGGACTGAGGTTCAGTTTCCAGCACCCACTTGGCAGTTCACAGCCACCTGTAACTCCAGGTTCCAGGCAATCTAATGCCTTCTTCAGGTCTCTAAGATTATAAAATATACATATGTGCATGCAAAACACTCATACATGTAAAATACAAATAAATGAATCTTTAGACAGTACATGGAGACCCACCTCCAGGTGTGTCTATGAGGGAGTTTCCCAAAAGTTTTAACCTGGAGGGAAGATGTACCAGAATATCTGAGCAGGACCACTCCACTGGCTGGGGTCCAGAACGGGGTAAAAAGAAAACTCAAGCTAGGCACCAGCATTCACCTCTCCGCTTCCTGACTGTGCACGCAATGTGACCAGCTACCTCAGACCTCACATCCTGCTGTCATGCCTTCCCCGCGATGGAATGACAGGAATTTGAATGAGATATGCCCCTTATAGGCTCACGAATGTGGACACTGGATCCCCAGCTGGTACTGCTGTTTGAAAAGGTTAGGAAATCTTTAGAAGGAAGAGCCTTGCTGGAGGAAGTACATCACTGAGGATGGACATTGAGGGCTTATAGCCTGACCTCACTTCCTGTTCGATTTCTCTGCTTCCTGACTGCCAGAGTCTCAGGCTCCTCCTGCCATCTCTCCCTCCCCACCATGAAGGACTCCATCCCTCTGGAACTGTGAGCCCAAACAAGCCATTTCTTCCCTAAGTTGCTTTTAGTCAGGGTATCCAATCACTGCAGCAGAAACGCAACTAATACAGATTATATCCCTAAAACTGAGAACCAGAACAAGCCTTTCCACCGTGAGCTGCTCCTTGCCAGGTATTTCATCTCAGCAATAAGAACACCAATACATACCCATTCCTGAACAAACATCACTTGAAACTGAGGATGGGCTATATGCTGGCTCCCTCCCCTGCGTTTACAGAGGCACAAGAGCAAATGGTGTAACCTGGGAGAAGAATGAGCTGGGGCAAAGACAGATGAGGAAGTTATGGTGGGGGGAAAAAATGAACTTAATGGGGGAAAGACACCAAGAGATAAAATAAATGGGAACATCAATGAAACTAGCTCTTTACCTGTTATTTATAGGCACCTTGCTAACAAAATAAACTTGGGAAAGCATGAAGCTGTCATGCAAAAAGCAGCCTCTTTCAGTATGATCAGAATACATTCTCAGGATTAGAACATAAGACGAGGTTGCCACAAAAATGAAGGATGCATTTTGAACACAAGTGTTCAGACTGCCAATAATGTATCTTACACATACAACAACCACCACCAACCAAAAAGGCTCAACCACAAACTCCAATTCCTATCTTTAAGGGAAAAAGCAGGTAGCAAGAAGTACAAATGACAAACAGTACAAGAAAAATCTACTTATTCACGTAACCTTGAACAAGCACTTTATGTGCCACTAGATAAACGGCAGGAAAGTAAACTGCGACAAGCAGCACTATCAAGACTGCAGGGGAACTTCAGAGCCCAGTGCTGCATGAGGGAGTGGGTCCACGTGAGCGCTGATGAGTGCTGGGTACCTGGGTACTGTCTCTGCAGCTGACAGAACCCCAGTCTCTGGCCACTCCCCAACTCCCTGAACATCCAGCGCACAAGTTTGCTCTTAACAGTTGGCAGCTGACTCTACCCACCTTCTGTCACCCACAGAACTCCTCCACCAAGGATGGCATTCCAATACCACCTGTTTTTTTTCAATGGCCACACCCTTTGATCCTGCCCTGCTCTGAGCTTATCCGAGTATTCCCTGCACTTTGGTCCTGAGATACTTATATTCACACAGTGAGGTGTTTAAATGCAGACTTCACTTCTCACATCATGAATTCTCAAGGCCCAGGATCAGGACTCAGTGATTTTAACACATGCAACTCTTAGCTCAGGAAAAGCATAAAGTAATTATGAATGACAAGTGTGAAGGGGGACATACCACATGAATAAAGAAGCTCCTCACAGTATCGTCTCCAAGAACAAACACCTGGATGCTACCTAAATATCCAATTGTAGAGAAATAACTGAGGGGGAAAATGGGCTATCACCCAAACAAAAACCCATATATGTGGTGTAGAGGAGGTCCTTCTGTATTTCTGTTGCTTTCATTGGTTAAATAAAGAAACTGCCTTGGCCTTTTGATAGGGTAGAAATCAGGTAGGAGGAGTAGACAGAAAGGAATGCTGGGAAGAAGGGAAGTGTAGCAGACGCCATGTTTCTCCTGCCCCAGACGGACGCTGGTTAGACTCATGGGACGCTGGTTAGACTCATGCTGGTAAGCCACAGTCTAGTGGCGATATAGAGTAATAGAAATGGGGTAGATCAGGATGTAAGAGATGGCCAAGAAGATGCTAGATATAATAGGCCAGGCAGTGTTTTAATTAATACAGTTTCTGTGTAATTATTTTGGGGTTAAGATAGCCAGGCGCCAGGAACACAACCCGCTCCTCCCTACTACATATATGTTAAAGAGTAATATGAAAGGTGTGTAGAAAAATACATGCTTAATATAAAAAGAACATGAAACAGTACATACACAATAGTTACAGTCATGCAAAATATGTAGGACTGTGAAAACAAAACACTGGATTAGGGTAATAGCTTTTTTCTCAAATTTTTTCATACTGACAGTTTATTATCATTAAAATTTATTTCAAAAATAAGAAATTGGAGAGGAGAAAATTAGAGATTTCTAGATGCCCCTCCAATCCAAGAAAATGCTGCTATTACCCACCTATGACAGGAGGGTTGGGTATCCGCAATGTCACCCAAGCCTAGGGTCCCTGACCCCAATCTGCCTCGAAGAGAATCCTCTGGTGGTGCAAAGCCAGCCATTCCCACCAAACCAATCTGAACTAAATGTGAATTCTTTATTGCAAAACTTCAGAGGTAAGAACTTTTTCCCAGACATCTGTGGAATGAGTATTAATGAGAATGCCCTGGAGTTCAGGTCTGCACCTATGTGGCAGAAACTTCTCAGCCAAGCAGCTTCTGGGCACACTTCTTGATGAGATGTCTAAGCCTGAAGGCATCAAAAAAGTACATTTCCATATTGGGAACATAACTGGTTTCCTCCTTAAGACTTTTCCACCACCTCCTGTCCACATTGTAATTCTGTCTTCTCAAATGAATTGTTAACATCTGTCAAGGATATAAGGCATACACCGAGGCGCTCTCCTACCTATTACAAGAAGAACCAATCTCAGCAGAAAATTGCAATCTTCCCACTGACTTGCCCCAAATATGAAATTTAATAAGCATGCAAAAAATGTTACAGTTTTAATAAACATTTCCTGTCACAGTAGGGTACTTTTTCCTGCTCACCTTAGACCCCAGGGATGGAAAGAACCAGAAGTTGTACAACCTGACCTCCTCATCTGACAACTGACAAGAAAAACGATGCAAAGAGGGAAAGCAGCTTGTCCTGAGTCACCCAGACAAGTGCTGACAAAGGCTGGGTTAAAACCCCAAACTCCCAGGTCTCCGGGCCCCAACTCCTTTTGCTACACCAGGCTTTTTATCTACTCTCTGGAGCCCTTGGTCTAAATAATTAGTATCACAGCATTTTAAAGCTACTAGGGACCTCACAAAGAGTCACATTTAATCCCCTCATTACATATCTAAGGAAACTGAGGCCCAGAGAGATTAAGTGATTTGCTCTCAATTTTGAGTGGCAGGGAAGAAGTAGAGCTTAAGCTGAGAACTCTGCAAACCAGTGCCCATGAGAAAGAGAGCTGTCTTGATTGGGAAAAGCTTAAAAGGAATGCAGAATTCTAGACCAGGGGGCCTGCATGCCCAGTCCCTGACCACAGCCTTAACATCACCTGATGTCTGACTAGAAATGCTTAGAACCTCAAGTCTCAGGACACTGAGTCAAACTCTTGAGCTGGGAACGTTCCAATCAGACAATTTCACTCCCTTCTTTCCCACGCAGGAGCTCCAGTGCTCAGGTAAAGTCAGCTTTGCCAGTGTTTGACTATGAGCAACAGTGCTTATGATTTGTGCTTTCTTGTACTTGGGCGTAAGACATCAACTCAAAAGTTTTTTAAGCCTAAAACCAAATGGAAACCATGCTTGGGCATTCCATGCTGGCTCTGTTGCTATTTGAGATTAACAGACATGGCACCTGCCTCCCTAGCTTCGGTCTCCCTTCCCGTGAAGTAGTCACAGCATCTACATCTGGAGGTGTGCTGAGGATTAGACCTGACAATTCACCTGTGAGCACTTTAGTTCTGCCTCTGGCACCAGCAGACAGACAGACAGACCAGCAGAGCAGTCAGGAGCTCCAGCTACGAAACAGAACTGCTTGTGTATTCTCTGGCTAGGTACCTTCAGTCAGGTCTCAGTTTCCTCCACTGTAAAATGGGGATTAAAACAGCTCCACGTGCCAGGCATGATCATACAAGTCTTTAATCACAGCACTCTGGAGGCAAAGACAGGCAGATCTTTCTAAGTTTGAGGGCAGCCTGGCCTACAGGTCAGCCAAGCTTACACAGTGAGACCCTGTGGGGGCAAGGGGGTTTCCTCCCAGGCTAGAGATATAGTTCGGTTGGTAGAATGCTTGCCAAGCATTCATGAAATCCTGGTTCTGTCCACAGCACACCTGTAATCCCAGCATTTGTGAGGTGGATAGGAGGGTCAGCAATTCAAGGTCATCTCTGACTACCTGACTCCAAAAAAAAAAAGAAGAAGAAGAAGGAAAAAAAGAGAAAATTCCTCATAGGGTTGTTATGTGGATTTGGTGAGGATGCGGGTAAATAATTATTTTATGTCAGAATATCACTGTCTTAAAGCACTTTCACTTCTATAAGCTCATCTGGTCCTCAAGACTCCCACAGGAGGATGTGTGTATCTGATTGATTATAAACTAGACTCCAGGCACCACTGTCTTTTCAGATAGGAATAGGAGGTAGATGCTGATGAAAGGAACAGGACTGCAAATACCAGACCAAGATTCTGGTGACAGGTCAGTCACTGCCTTGGCCTGTCAGTCACCATCCTGGCCAATGACTTCAGCTAAGTCTTGTTGTCAGAGGCCTCTAGTTCGTTTCCTGACCGCCCTGACTCAAAATAATCACACAGAATCTATATTATTTGCAATACTGTTTGGCCAATAGCTTAAGCATTTTTTTAGCTAGCTCTTATATCCTAAACTAACTCATCTCCATTAATCTGTGTATTGTCACATGGCTGTGGCTTACCAGCAAGGTTCTGGTGCATCTGTCTCCTGCAGGCAGCTACTGGCTTTTCACTGACTCCGCCTACTCTCTCTATATATCTCTTCCAGCCTGGCTATATTCTGTTAAGCCATTGGTCGAAAGCAGCTTCTTTATTAACCAATGGCAATAAACATTCACAGCATACATCACCTCCCAGATCAAAGTCTGTCTATCAAATCAGTGTTCTTATTCAAAACAACTGGGTTGAATGAAGACATCTGTATCACCTCCCAAAACACAAAGGCCTTCTCCTGGTCCACAGGAAGTTCTACAAAGGCTGTCATCTGCCTACATCTCCAGCTTCATCACCTCCTGGTGTCCTGTCCACTCACCAAGTTCTAGCTACATGGCTCTTCTCTCTGTTCACCTAATGGTCCTGGAGCCTGTGCTCATAGCTGCAGCTCCTGCCTTCAACATTCTGCCTTATCAAGACTGGCTCCTTCTCAACCTTCAGATCACTAAAGCTGGTTTGTTAGACTCCCTGCCTGACCACTCAGTCTACAGAGGCCCTGAAACGGGTTATTTATGGCAGTGCTGCCCAAGAGAAATATAAGGAAAGTCACAAAAAAAATTTACATGTAAGTTTAAATTTTGAAGTAGGCACAAAATTGAAGTTTAATAACCTATTTTCCTTAACCCAATCTATCAAATATAATCTACATAAGAATTAAGATACTTCATTTTCATTTGTCCACGACAAAGCTTTGAATCAACCCAGTGAGTACTTTACACATATGAAAGAGCTTGATGCAGGTGGACCACACTTTCCGTGTCCCCAAACCATGCTCACACTTTCCCTGCAGATTCTGCTCTACTCCCTTCACAACACACGCAGCAGTCTGAGTTTCTTGTTTACCTACTCAATTATTCTCTGGTGACTCCTCCACCGTATCTGCCTTTTGTACAAAAGTAAAAGTCTTGTCTCATTTATGTCACATCATATGCTCAGTGGACCAAGTACCTTGCATACAGTAAGTGTTCAATAAGTATCTGTAGCCAAAGAATGGACCTTTTCTGGCAGAACTGCTCCAGATCTGAGTCAATGGACTGGACTAGCCAGCCCCTAACTCCCAAATAAGCACTCATCAATAAGATGCCTACTACCATTCTTGTTCTATCATCAATTACACAGTCTTTTATGGGGGCAGGGGGACAGGATTTACAAGACAATGTTTCTGGATATTGTAACTACAATTCTTGCTTGATAACTGTTTTGTTATATGTAATTTTACTATGTTAAAGTTAAAGCCTTCCTTTTTATTTCAACAGAAAAGAATAAATGGTGTAGGAGGTCCTTCAGTATTTTTGTTGCTTTCATTGGTTATTAAAGAAACTGCCTTAGCCTAGTTGATAGGGTGGAACTCAGGTAGGTGGGGAAGACAGAACAGAATGCTGGGAAGAAGAGCAGAGTCAGGCAGACGCCATGAATCTCCTGCCTGAGATGGACGTAGGTTAGAATCTTGCCAGTAAGCCACAGTCATGTGGTAATACACAGATTTAATAGAAATGGGTTAATCAAGATGTGAGAGTTAGCCAATAAGAGGCTACAGCTAATGGGCCAGGCAGTGTTTAAATGAATGCAGTTTCTGTGTGATTATTTCGGGTATAAGCAAACCAGGCGGGACAAACAAAGGGCCTGCTCTCCCTTCAACAGGTTTCTCTGAGCAGCCCTGGCTAACCTGTAACTCTTAAACCAGCCTGGCCTCAAACTCAAGAGATCCACCAGCCACTGCCTTCCTAGTGCTGGGATTAAAGGCGTGTGCTTAGATTAAAGGCATGCACCACCACCATCAGCATGCTACACTATCTTAAAGAGAAGAATATTACATGCTCACGTCTCCTGGTTACTTACAAATTCTTTCTCATTATGTCTGGAGTTTCCATCTCTGGGTCAATCTTTTATATACGGGCTAAGGGAAATAACCATCAATATTACTATTTATGGAGTACTTTGCTTTGCAATAAACACTGGTGTAACAATTTAACAGTTTCCCAACAGACCAAGAGGTAGGTACCATAAAGTATTTTGTTTAAAGTCCAACAATCAGTTAGCAAGAAAAAAGAGATTGCAAGTAACCAGGGGCTCTAAATGCAAGCCTTATTTTGTGGGGAATGGAGTCTCACTATGTAGCCCTGGCTGGCCTGGAACTCAGTGATCCCACTGCCTCTGCCTCCCAACTTTCAGTCACTGAGATTAAAGCATGCAGCAGCAGCTCAGGTTCAGCTTGTCATTGCCTGCTCTTGACTGCAGAGCTATCACTAGTATCTACACTTCTAAAAATCAACACAAACTGATATGGTTGGCTTAAATGTATTTTATTTCACCCATTACCCAAAATAGGATCATTCAATCAATGTAACCAATGATCAAGGCTCAAGTAATCACTATGAAAACACTACCTTTTTCGCCCAGCAGTGCTGGCGAACGGCTTTAATCCCAGCACTTGGGAGGCAGAGGCTGGAGGAACTCTGTGAGTTCAAGACCAGCCTGGTCTACAAAGTGAGTTCCAGTACAGCTAGGAGTGTTTAGGACTATTACACAGAAAAACCCTGTCTCGGAAAATAAAATACAATACAATACTACCCTTTTCAAACTGTCTTTAAAATCCAGTGTGATTTACTTACAGAACTTCCTAACTCAGACTAATTACAGTTCACAGGTTCTAACACTACTGGCTGGACACAAGGAGCCTCATTAGGCAGCCAAAAGAGGGCAGGAACTTTGGGCTGGGAGCCTGGACACTTGAGCTTCAATTAATCGTGCTTGTGAATTGTTGAGTGACCTCTGGCAAGGCCTTTCTTCCCTCTGGCACACCCACTGACCACAAGTACCCTGAGCAAGTCAAGAAGTCTCTTACCGACCATCCATGCTCCATTTTCCAAACATCTTAACCATTGCGGGAACATGGGCACAGGTTTCTGCGCTTTCAAATGACCTTTCACATAGATATATTTTCTAGATTTAAATAAATAAATAAACTGAGGCTCAGCGACGGGGGAAAGGCGTATCCAAAGCTACACCAGCAGCTGGTAGAGAAACTGAGGCTCAACCCCGAGGGGAGAAAAAGTGCTCTCCACTACTGCCTCAAGCTCTATGAATCGATAGAAACGAGACCAAAGATGAGCGGAAGGGAGCTAGGCTGCCAGGTAGGAAAGGGAGATCAAAAGGGCTCAGGCCTGGAAAGGGGAGGAATCGAAAGGGTCCACGAGGGCTTCGGGGAGTGAGTGCAATGACAGGCTAGAACCCCGGGGCAGCATGATAAGTGCGGGCCAGAGAGCCAGAGGAGGCGAGGTGACTGGACTCTAGCCCTGCGACCCCGGCGGGACGAAGTCTACCAACTTCACCTACCTGGTAGCTTAAAAGTTCGCCCACGTCCATGGTTCCAGACCCAATCAGCACAGGGTATCCTGGTTACCTCCACTCACTCTCGAACCGCGGGCCGCTCAGTGGCTTTTCTGCCACACTACCGTAAAGTGCCTCAGAACCAATAGAGTAAAAGAGCGCGAGGCCGGCGGGCTTGCCACACTGCCGTAATAGGAAGCGCGACCGTAAAGCGCGCCGCATTTTGACTCCCCGGCTTCCGCCGGGATCCTGAAGGGGCGGGCAAGGGGGCGGGGCGGGCAAGGGGGCGGGGCGGGGCGGATCCTTAAGGGGTAGGAACCTAAAGCTGTGGCAGTTCTCTAAGAGTAGGGGGATAGTGCTGGGCGCGTCGTGCGGAACCTTACAAGGCTCCCAGATAAACAGAGGTTTGGAATGCCGTGACACATAAGATAGTCTCATGTGGCTACGGAAGTGTGGCTAGTGCTGAGATGTTAGGTGCGAATCAAATGACACTGGATTTTCAAAATTTCCACAAGTTTTCTTTCTTTCTTTCTTTCTTTCTTTCTTTCTTTCTTTCTTTTAAGCTTACTGGGCCAAGGGATATATATTATGAAATGAATTTGACTTTCTTCTTACTTGTTAAATAAATGTGCTTTGTAGATACACTGAAGTTGCATATGTGAATTTTCTTTTGGGTTCCCATTAGGCTTCCACTGAACAGTGTTGGCTCACGAAACGGCATCTGGCCATAGATTATTGTTGGCTGAGAAACTGTTTCCTCTGAGCTTCTGTGTATTCGTCTACATAAGACCCAATGGCAATCGGATGATCTCCTGTCTACCCAAGTAGTATTAAAGGGGCTATTAGGGGTCTGGAGAGATGGCTCAGCGGTTAGGGCATTTACTGCTCTCCAGAGAACCCTAGTTTAGTCCCCAGCACCCATGTTGGACAGCTCACAATTGCCTACAACTCCAGTTCTAGAGGATCTGATGCCTTCTTCTGGCCTCCATGAACACCCAGAAGCACACATGCATACACACACATACACACATTCTTATAAAAAGAGGCTTCTGGGAAAGAAAGTTGCCCATTATTGAAAGAGTTATGGAGTTTGTCTTCTGGGATTACATGAGACTGCATCCAGAAACCCCATTCAACTTCCCCCAACTATACAGAATGTGTTATTCCTCCAGCTGCCAAAACCTCTGCTCATTATCCTCTCGGCTAGCACTTTCCTCTGCTGCTCACAGGCCTCAGTCTGTCATTTTGTACTTGATGGTTGATGTTTTATTTATTGGCAGCCTCACTAATTGGACTGCAGACTCTGAGACTGGGGATGGAGTATGTCATCTTCACCTTCGTACCCTCAAAGCCGGGAACAGAGCATGGTAGAGAAAGTTTCACAATGGACTTTGTAAGCTTTGACAAGAAGAATGGATTTGATGCTATCTATGTTGGGAAGCTGTTGAGAGGGTTTAAACAGGGATGCTTTCTGATTGGGTTTCTGTTTTTAAACAGAGTGGCCTGTGCAAACTGCTTTTAACAGAGTTCATTTGCATGTCTTTCCCCTCCCATTTGTATAGGTGTAGACTGACCTCAACTGAGGCAGGACAGAGTAATGGTGAGAGCAAATCCTTTGGGCCATGAACGAAACTGTGTTCTAGTTTGTGCCTTGTTTCAGTCAGCTTGAATAGACAGCCTTGCAAAAACCCAGAGTTAGTTTTCAGAGACTTTTCCGGCAGATTTGCATCAGCTTGGAAACACCCACGATAGAGTGTTTGTGTCATGAAGAGCAAGCCATGCAACAAATCATACAATCACAGCTGTCACTTGTTCTTCCAGAGAGGAGATGTTCAACATCTGCCAATACACCCCTAGCTCTCAAGCTAGTCAATGTTCCGCCACAGCTAGAATGCCAAGTTACTTCCCATCTCCCCAGATTGCAATTTTCTCATCTATAACAGGACAAGTAACTGATAATATAATCAACAATTAATTGGTAAGAGCCTAATCAATGCTAGATACAACTCTTGGCTCTTGGGATGGAGCTCATGTGTGTGTTGGGGGGTGTGAGTATGTACATGCAAGTGTGAACGGACATATGCCATGGCTCATGTGTGGAGGTCAGAGGACAACCTTGGGTGTTGATATCTTCTGCTTTGAGACAGTCTCTTTGTCGTTTGCTTCTGTGTAGACAAGGCTGGCTGCTCCATGAGTTTCTGGAGATTCTTACCTCCACCTCCCATCTCAGCACAGAGCACAGGGTTACAGATGCTCTTGTGCCTGCCTTTGCGTGGGTGTTGGGGATTCAAACCCAGATCTTCATGTTTTCAAGGCAAGTACTTTACACACTGAGCCATCTCCCCAGCTCCAGCACAGAGCTTTGTGTAAAATAAGGTCTCTTCCTCTAGGAACATACATTGTAGTTGGGGTGGGGGGTGGATCTCATACATTGTCAAGGGCTGGCATTTTGGACACGGGCATTACACTCACAGATGTCAATTAACATCCCCTGCCCCACAGCTTTTGCCTGCAGCAGCACAATAGCCTCCAGCCTGGCGCTCCTGGAGACATGAACTGTTTCCATGCGTGCACCTCTCCTGGGTATCCCTTGTTAGTCCCCTCCAGGGATCCTCTGCTCTAGTTCTTTATTGTCACCTGCTAAAGCACTTGACGGGGAGCCTGGCCCCTGTCACTGTCACTGTTGCTCTACCCAGGGCACTATTCCCAGGTACTCCAATAGCTCCGGGTCCCTACCGGTCCCCAGAGGGGCTGCGGAATCTGCTCAAATCCTCACAAAAGCAATGTCATGCTGCATCTTGAAGAAGCATGAGGTTGTCATCCTCTGGATTGCAGCTGTTTGGCCTCTGAGGCAGCTCCACTTGTCTCTCACATCTCATCTCTTTCCTCCACAGTGTCCTCCACCATGTGACGATCATATATTATCCCTGAGTCAGATCAGGCAGCAGACACTGTCTTGATACCCCATTTTTGCTACCTACCCGCAAGTATCACACAAAACCTCTAAAATTCTTCCCTTTCCTTTAGCTCTCTTCTTCCTTCCTCCCTCCCTCTCCTCCTCATTACTTTGCTTCTCTTTTTCCTTCTTCTGCAACCCTCCACCTCATCATCACTTTTCCTTTCCGCAGTAGGCATAGCATTAGGTCATCCCACTCCGAGTCCTAGACCAGGTCCAGATCTCCCAGTCCTACACAGGGAAGGTTCACAGTAATCTCTCTGGGTAGTGGAGTAAAGGTAGCTTTTTTTCTTCCTTTTGCTTTACTTTCTCAATTTCTACCTTGAGCCAATATTAGATATCACTAACTGAATAATTAAATAAAACACTCTTAGCATCACTTACTACTTGTAAGCCAGTAACTTGAGCTTGGCCAAGTTGCATACATCTGTCCCCTTCTGGGTGCCTACATCTCCCCAACACACAGCTAACAATCAAGTTCTCTCTATGATGAACAGCCGCTGTTAGTGTTTTAGGAATAGGTCTTGATAGCACTTGTTACATTTTATATGTATATTTATACTGTATGCTTTTATTTCTACCACCACAGTATTCCAGAAAGGATTTCAGGTGGCTTACAAAGATGCTTGAAGCACAGCCAGGGAGAATAAGTTAAAAAAAGAAAGCATGAGAAAAGGAAACTATGAGGAGGAGAATAAAGAAGAGACAAATGAAGATAATACAAAAGAATGCTTGGTGTCCTGCTGGCATGCTCTGGGAGGCCCTCTGTTGGGTTTCAGCTGCTCACTAGCAAATACTCAGCCGGAATTCCCACCTCTGGTGCCAACCAGCTCCTCTAGTAGTTTTCAAACAAATGCATCTGTGGAATGGCTTTGGAAACTTAACCCAGCTGTGGAGGACTGATGGATGGGCAGAAAGGATGGGCAGTTGGCACCACCTTCATTTGTTTCCTTTCTTTTTCAGTTTTGTGTGTGTGTGAGAGAGAGAGTGTTTTGCCTACATGCATGTGTGTGCATCAGGTTTAAATGTGTTATTCTCAGATGTCGAAAAAGGGTTTCAGATCCCCTGGAACTGGAGCCACCATGTGGGTGCTGGGAAACCACACCCAGGTCCTCTGCAAGAGCAACAAAAGCTCTTAACTGTTGAGCCATCTCTCCAGTCCATATTGGAGTTGTTCTTTCTTTTCAAGAGAAGATCTGACTGTGTAGCCCTGAATGGCCTGGAACTCACTTATGCTGAGCAAGCTGCTCTTGAACTTACAGAAATCTATGTGCATCTTTCTCCAAAGGGCTGGGATTAAAGGTGTGTGCTGCCACACCCAGCTATTGTGGGCAATTTTTTATGATGGAACCTAGTATGAGATGGTATTTGGTTCATAAAAATATATTTTTATTCATTTTGGAGTTATTCTGTCACTGCTTCGTGGCATTCTGCAAGCAGGAACTTCAGAGTTCTTTATCACCAACTGGTTGGTTTTTTTTTAAAGATTTATTTATTTATTATGTATACAACATTCTGCCTCCTTGTATGCCCACATGCCAGAGGAGGGCGCCAGGTCTTATTACAGATGGTTGTGAGCCACCATGTGGTTGCTGGGAATTGAACTCAGGACCTCTGGAAGAGCAGCCAGTGCTCTTAACCACTGAGCCATCTCTCCAGCTCCCTTTATCACCAACTGGAAAGTTGGGAACAGTGCTGCCACGTGACCTGTGGGCTATGACGTAGCCTGGTCAGAACATTCACAGTGTACCAAGCCTACTGCCAATCACAGTGAAAGATTTTAATGTTCTTATTTTTCTATACTTGGAGAATTTCATAAATAATAAAATATGATCATATCATCCTCCTTAGTGATGCAAGGTTTTTATTGCATTTGTTTGTTTGCTTACTTCTTTGGCAGGGCACAAACCATGACATGTGTGTGGAGGTCAAAGGACAACTTGCAGAAGTCAGTTCTTTTCTTCTACCATGTAAGTCCTGGGGATTGAACTCAAATCATCAGCCTTAGCTGCCAGTGTAATTTACCCAATGAGCCACCTCACCCACATCTTTAATGAACATTAAAAAATATACATTTTCCAGCCGGGCGGTGGTGGCACACGCCTTTAATCCCAGAACGCGTGAGGCAGAGGCAGGCGGATCTCTGTGAGTTCGAGACCAACCTGGTCTACAAGAGCTAGTTCCAGGACAGGCTCCAAAGCCACAGAGAAACCCTGTCTCGAAAAACCAATATATATATATATACACACACACATACATACATACATTTTCTAGAAACTTACAGTCTAGTACAGAACAACAGTGCATCTTAATTGCAGGAGAGGAGGGTTGCCACTGTCTCTGGAAACTTTGTAGTCTTTGAGCTTTTCTCTTAAGTAACTTTGTAGTCTTTGAGCTTTTTCTCAGGCTCTTGGTATAAAGGTTAGAGGGTCAAGGCTAATAACTGCATTTATTCATGCTGAAGTATGGCTGTGTCTGAATCCCACATACACGTGTGTGTGCCTATTCTGGAAGCAGATATTCAGTTCTACCACATTCTGGCTGTAGGAAACCTCTCTCAGACACTTTTCCGTCTACACTGAACAGTAGATCAGGACCCCCACTTGGGTGTGGGAGTCATGAAAACCTTGGCATCAGTAAAAGCTATCTGAATGCTCGATGACCAAAAATTAGTTCAAATGCAAATTCATAATGGATTGGAAATATCTTTGGTAGCACACATCTTTGTTGTGTCATGTGGCTTCACTGTAGCCTTGGTTCTGAACACACATTATGTCATTGAAGGCATGAAACACCTTGGCTCAGATTCAAGACTACTGTGTGTCATGAATTGCAGTGCTTGCACTGTGATGGCTTAATTACAGAAAACAAAGATTTTATATATATATTCTTACCACCATCCCTCATCATACAAGTGTCAAATTAGTTTATCTTTGGATTATATTGTATTGGAATGTTTGGCTTAAAAAATTACTATTTGAGTTTCTGACCTGAGTTTCATACAAGGAAATCATTAATGAATTTTGACTTGAGACTAGGGCAGAATTTCCAATAATTTCTGAAACAGATCTAAACATTCATTTGTCATTTTGTGCTGTGTATTTACATGAGGCAGTGTTCTCAGCTTTGGTAACTAGAAAGTCAAGATGTCTGTCAATCAAGGGCATTTCTCTATTGGAGCCCCTCCCACTCCTGAGAATGCATTTTCACTTTTTTAAAGAATATTTTTAAACTTATTAATTTATCCTATGGTGGGAGAGGGTCTGTGTATGTGCCATGGCTTGCACGTGGAGGTAAGAAGGCAACCTGGGAGCTGATTCTCTCCTTCCAGTGCTCAAGTTCCAGAGATCAAATGCAGATCACCAGTCTTGGGGGGCAAGCTTATTCTCCCTGGGGCCAACTTCCTGGCTCTCTTTCTCAGTTTTCCTTAATAAATCTACTTTCTCCTAAGAAATAAAGTCAAACTGAATAATACTGAAGATGCTCAACATCCTGCAGTAGGAATTACGCAGCAAAGATTTAACTCTATGTAAAAATAAACACGCAATATCATTAGTATGTAAATTTTCTTTCATTTTAATAAGTAGTAAAATTATATGTACACCAAATAATTGTTCACAAGTAAATTTCTTTCATCAGTAAATGCCTGACTTTGCACTTATTCATATACCTATGCACCAGAGGTCGCATAAAAATCTTTCAGGCAAAAGGGGACACGAGTAGAAAACATTTAAGAAGCCCTGGTCTATAGAACCTAGAGAGAAATGCCAGCCCTGGGTATGCAATTAACAACAGTATGGGTATTCACTTGTTTATTTCAACATGTGAGTGTGAAATGTGTGTATATGTTTGTGTGGGTGTGTATGCACAAGCACGTGGAAGCCAGAGGTCAGCATCAGTGTCCTCCTCACTTGAATTTTGAGACAGGGTCTTCCACTGAATCTGGAGCTCACTGATTCAGCTAGGCTGGCTAACCAGTGACTTCACAGATCTGCCGGTCTCTACCTGGTAGCATCGGTATTATAGACGTGTGCTGCAGCACCCTGCTTTTATGAGGGTGCTGTCATCTTAGCATGGGTCCTCGTGCTTGTGTGCTGTCACTTTACCATCTCCCAACCCCCTTGGATATTTATTTCTTGTTCACAACAGTCTCTTGAGGGTTTCAGACAGATGGCCTTCTATGTGTTGACTCAGGCTTCTGTTTCTTTGTATTTTGTGGCTTCAGTGTCTCCTGAGGATCCAGGACCTTTATTTGCTGCCAGTTGGTGGGCGGAGGGGTCACTAAGAGTTGCCTCACCTGTGTTTCACCCCTGTGCTCATCCCAGTTCCATAATACAGCCTCGTGGTTACTGCTACACAGGAGAAAGGCAATGAAATGTAGTCCCTCCACAGGCCACAAAGAATGAGTGAGACTCAGTGAGTTCTTAGCCCGAGATCCTCACACTTACCTTCTGGGACCACAGAAGACTCAGCAAAAGGTGATGTGCCTGACACAGAGTAGGTCAACATGGACATATGAGGCCATAGGTACAATAATAGTGTTATTTCTTCAGTAGCAAAACCACGAACTAGACACTGGGCTTCTGTTTGCTCTCGGGTCCTTCTAATGTGTATGCAAAGCCTGGAGATCACCCTCTCCAAACAGATGAGGAAACCAAAACCCAGAGAGGCTACGGGGCTGGCCCAAGGTCACATAACTAGGAGGATCTGATTCAAACCTAAGGAAATGTAGCTCAACAACCTGTAATCTTCTCACCAAATCATGATCCTAGTGGCCACAAAGAACACACACAGATCTGGACCTCAGGGAGCAGGCTGCTTTGGTGGCTCTTCATAAAGAAGTATAACAAAAAGAATAGAAAGTATACACAGGTCGTACCCTGAAAGGTTATTGGCAAAACAGCAACAGGATAATATTAAACACACTCCTATTTCCCTCACCTGTCTGAAGCCCCCTGGTCCAGGTGCTCTCCTTCCACCCATCCCTCTTGCATTTCAGTTCAGTTCTCTCCCTCACTGTGATCCCTCCTGCACAAATCCGCTGGTCTCTGGGTTTCTTAATGCACTGTTGCACTTTGTGTCCCAATGGGTCTGAGAAAGAAAGAGATCCTTTGTCTCTCCACACATTCTTCATTCGCCTAAAAAAAAATATTTTGTAGCCGGGCAGTGGTGGCGCACGCCTTTAATCCCAGCACTCGGGAGGCAGAGGCAGGTGGATCTTTGTGAGTTCGAGACCAGCCTGGTCTACAAGAGCTAGTTCCAGCGCAGGCTCCAAAGCCACAGAGAAACCCTGTCTCGAAAAACCAAAAAAAAAAAAAAAATTTGTGCTGGGCTAGGGTTGAGTCTGATGGCGAAGACAGACAGGAATTAACACTCATACTAACAAACTCAAAAAAAGAAACCGGATCTCTGAGTACAGAACAAAGGGAATCTGAGCCAGCCTAGGAGATGTCACTAGGCTGCCCAGGGATGTAAAGGGATAGGTAGGGATTATTTATGTGGGGGAGCAGGACCAGATATACAAAGGATCTGTGTTGGGAGGAAGCATCTTTGAAGCGCAAAAACGAGGCCAGAACTGCTAAGGCCAAGGGTGGGATGGAGAGTGGGATACAGGGAGGAAGTAGAGGTGGGAAGGCGCTGGACCACTAAGGCCCAGAAGAATGGAGATAAATATTTAGTCTTCATTCCCAAGAGTGGAGACAAACCCATCAGAGGGTTTTAAGTCAGCAGATGTGTCTGCTGGGTGAAATGCTGATGTCCCTGTATCCTAGCATCTCAATGGAAAATTAGGACCTTTGTCCCATTAGATAAGGACCCCTGGCAGCTGAATGCCCAGCTCCTCCCTCCTCCAGCAGGAGATTCTGAAGTACAGTCAGCTGCTCTCTGGCTCCCAAGGCCTCTGGGGGCTTCAGCCCCAGGTACCCAAAGTATAATCTGCTCCCAAAGCCCTCTGTTGTTCCTTTTCCTGTCTTGCCAACTCCCTATTTCCAGGAGTTCCCTGGGATCACCCCCAGATAAA
This sequence comes from Dicrostonyx torquatus, assembly GCA_028555095.1. NCBI lineage: Eukaryota > Metazoa > Chordata > Mammalia > Rodentia > Cricetidae > Dicrostonyx > Dicrostonyx torquatus. The sequence goes on from JAQHUG010000077.1 coordinate 7,136,766, forward strand.
CCCCATATGCTCAACCTTTATCTTATACTTCCTAGAAAAACCCCCAAAGAAGCCAGTCTGCAATAAAGACAATTAGCTTGAGTCAGAGCAGGGAGCAGAAAGAGCTGCTGTCTAGGTTTTGAGAGACCTCCTCCTGGGTGGCAGCACTGGGCAGAGCATGGCATCTCATCAGCAGGACTATGAGGTGCAGTGGCCATGCTGAGAAAGGGAGGGGCCTGTGGGAAGCATTGCCCAAGCTTCTGTCCACCCTAGCAGAGAGGCAGGGGGAAAGGCCAAGAATACATATGTTAATATTTCTACGCATGTCACAGAACAGCTTGTAGCCAGCAGATTTTCTGGAACTCTCTTGCTGTCTTTTCACCCTGCCTTGACACATCAGACTCTAGAAGAGCCCAGCTGCCATGTCCCGGGGAAGCCAGCATTTTCTCCTGTAGGGCAGGATCCAATAACAGTGTTCTCATCCAATAAAGGAGGCTGGCGCACAGGGACAAAATATTGAATTAAAAACAATACCAGAGCCGCCGAGCTCATGCCACCCCTGAACTGCCTGTGCATGCTTCTGCTCTGCAAATTGGTAGCGGGAGCCCCAGGGAAATTCTGTCCAGGAAAGGAGGGGCAGGAAGAGGCAGGTGGTAGGGGGAGGGGAGGAGAAAAGCAGCAAAGTCCTGGCCACAGCTGGCTGAGCCAACACCAAGGAGCAGAGCAAGGATTCAGCTTCAGAAACAGAGCCCCAAGCTGCATGGAGTTCTTTCGGTAGCAGGAGATGCACACGTTCCCTCACAGCTCTGAGGTCAGGCACTCCTGGGTTTGCAGCATGAATCTACCCTACCGATGGGTTCTGAGACCTTCGGTGAATCCTCAGAGACCCTGAACTTCAGTTGTTATCTCAAGGCCTCATCCAGGATGGTGCTGTGTGTATACATCATTTGATTCTGGCCCCTGGTTCCCTTCCAAGACCCCAAAGAGTTAAGTCATCTGCCCAGGATCACACAGCCAGAAACTGCTGTGTCTCAGACCAAAGTGGGGGAACTTCTGCAGGCTCCTGCTCAGGTCCTCCCAGACTATTGCCTTCAAACCTATTCCCTATTGTGACAGTATTGAGAGGTAATACCTACAGGAGGTGACAAGGTCATAGGGCAGAGCCTACACAAATAGGATTAGTGCCTGCCTTAAGCAGGCTTTCTATCACTGTGATAAACACCATGACCAAAAGCAACTTGAGGAAGAAAGAGTTTATTTCGTCTTATAGTTTCTAAGTCCATCATCCAAGAATGTCAGAACAAGAACTCAAGGCAGGAACCTGAAGGCAGGAACTAATGCTGAGGCTGTAAGGGAGTGCTGCTTCCTGGCTTGCTCTCCATGACTGGCTCAGCCTGCTTTCTTATAGAACCCAGGACCACCTACCCAGGAGTGAAACTGTCCACAGTGAGCCCGGTCCTTGCACATCAGTTTTTATCAAGAAAATGCCCTACATACTTGCCTAAAGGTCAATCTTGAGAACTTGTTTGGAGAGTTTAACAGGGGAGCATAGCTACTTGTATGCCCTTGACCGAAGACGGGTCTTCCTCTATTTGGGAAAGGTCATCTTCTTCAACCAAGTGTGCAGCTTGGGGAGGGATGCACATGGCATGGTGAGGGAGGGATGCACATGGCATGGTGAGGGAGGGATGCACATGGCATGGTGAGGGAGGAAAGGGAGACCTACCTAGCCAGCTGGATCAGTTGAATCAAGACTGGAGATCAATGGGGGGACAGATCTCACAGCCAGATCAACCTTACTTTCCAAAATGTCAATCTTATGGTGACATTTTCTCAGTGATGTGTTCCTCTTCTCAGATATGCCCAGGTTTGTGTCAAATTGACAAAAACCAACCAGCAGAGCCAGACGTGGTGGTGTATTCCTTTAATCCCAGCACTTGGGAGGCAAAACTAAGAGAGTTTCAGTGAGTTTGGGGCCAGCCCAGTCTACAGAGCAAGTTCCATGATAGCCAGGACTATAAAGAAAGATCTTGTCCCAAAAATAAATAAATAAATAAATAAATAATACCAACCAGCACAGTGTCTTTATAAAAAAGACCAAGGGGCCAGAGAGATGGCTCAGGTATCTGATATAGTAAAGGTGTATGCCACCAAGCCTGATGATATATGTTGGATTCCTATCATAGAATATTTATCTATGTAAAGATGTGTTACATTTGTTTACACTGGGGAATATTACTTTAATTGTGCTACTTTTGTCTCTGTTGCCTTTGTTAATGATGTAAGGATGTGTTACATTTGTTTCACCTTGCCTGCCTAAGGTACTTGATTGGCCTAATAAGGAGCTGAATGGCCAATAGCTAGGCAGAGAAAGGATAGGGGCAGGACTGGCAAGCAGAGAGAAGTAGGAGGAGGAGAAAGTAGGCTTGGGAGAAAGAAAGAAGGAAGAAGAGGGAGAAGGGAAGGAGGAGAAAGAGGGACATGTCTGAGGCTATGTCAGTCAGACATAAAGACAGCAGGAAAGTAAGATATACAGAGAGGGACTGGAGAGATGGCTCAGTGGTTAAGGGCACTGGCTGCTGTTCTTTCAGAGATCCTGAGTTCAATTCCCAGCAACCACATGGTGGCTCACAACCCTCTGTAATGAGATCTGGTGCCCTCTTCTGGCTTGCAGGCATACATGTAGACAGAAAGCTGTATGTATAATAAACAAACAAGCAAACAAACAAAGAAGGTAAAAAGCCCAGGCAAACATAGATTAAAAGAAACAGATTAAAATAAGAGTTAAGATGAGAGAAGCCAGGCAGTGGTGATGCCTACCCTTAGTCCCAGAACTCAGGGAGGCAGAGGTAAGCAGATCTCTGTGAGTTTGAATTCCAGGACAGTCAGTGCTGTTACACAGAGAAACCCTGTCTTGGGGTGGGGGGGAGGGGTAGGGGGAGATAAGGTTGAGAATTCATAACTAATAAGAAGTTTCTGTGTCCTTATTTGGGAAATGGTTGGTGGCCTCAAAGAAAAAGCCTGCTACAGATCCTAGGACCCATATAATAGAAGATGAGGACTAATTCCCAAAAGTTGTCCTCTGACCTCCACGATTATGCTCACACCATGTCACATATGCTTCCCTAGCCCCCTACAAACACTCACACAAAAATAAAATTAATTAATTAATTAAAAAGCAACTTAAGGAGGAAAGAGTTTATTTGGCTTACACTTCCACAGCACTGATCACCATCAAAGGAAGTCAGGACAGGAACTCAAGCAGGGCAGGAACCTGGAGGCAGGAGCTGACGCGGAGGCCATGGAGGGGTGTTTCTTACTGACTTGCTCCCCACCGCTTGCTCAGCCTGATTTCTTATAGAACCACCATCTCAAGGATGGCTCCACCTACAATGGGCTGGTCCTTCCCCCCGAACCACTAATTAAGAAAATGCCTTACAAGCCTGCCTACAATCTGATTTATGGAGGTATTCTCTTAACTGAGGTCCCCTCCTTTCAGATGACTTTAGCCTGTGCCAAGTTGACATGAAACTATCCAGCACACTTATTCTGGCTGTTTGTTTGTTTATGTAGCCTTAGCTGGCTTGAAACTCAATGAGTAGATAAAGTTGAGAGATCCCAAGTGCTGGGACACACACACACACACACACAAACACACAGACACACACACACACACAATTTCTGATACTCATTGTTGATCTTAAATGAAAATTTGGTAGAATTTAAGAGGCATCTCGGAGATTACTAAACACTCCTCTAGGTGTGTCTATAGTTTTCAGAGACAATTAGCTACCTGGGAACCATGGTGAATGTAGGTGGCACCATCCAATAGGATGGGGTCCAGATGAGCAAAAGAAGAAGGAAAAAGAAACTGGCTAGTTCTGGCATGCTCACTGTCTGGCTCCATGAGGTAAGCAGCGTGACTGCCCCATACCCTTTCTTCATGATGTTGTACCTCATCACAGCCCAGAAATGACTGACTGACCTGGATGGAAACCTTCGAAATTATCGTCAGGATAAATCCTTCCTCCTTGAACATGCACCTCTCAGGTCACAGCAATGAAGATGCTAACACAGTAGTCAACATGTCCCCACCACAATCTGGAGATGGGAACTCAGCTGGGGTTCAGAATGGAGCTGAGGTGGTAAGTACAGAACCACACGAGCAAGTGAGATAACTCAGGGAGAGGGAGTGGAGAAAGATGGCTCTGGGCATGCCCAGTGTCCTGCTTGAGGTAAGACATGGGCAGGATGGTGTGGCTTCATAAAGCCATTCTTGGGGCAGAAGGGCAAGCAGAGAGCAGTCAGGGTCCAGGCAGGCTGGAGCTTGGAAAGGTATTGGCCAGGGTCCATTTCTGGCCTTATGGCAGGAATTGAACTGGAGTTAGTTAAGGGAGAACATGCTCACTCTGATGTTTAAGGAATAATGAGAGTTCCAGATGGGGAAAGACAGTGGTGCCCTTTGACCTCTGAAAGCAGGTGCGATCAACCTAGAGGTACCAGGGCCACACAATTTCTTACTCTCACAAGACACTCTACTCCTCCCACACAGTGGGAAACATGACCATCAGCAGCCTCTGGAATATAAGTCTCATGGTGTAATGCCTGGAAAGAGATTGGCTCTGCCCCTGCTTTGGAAAATATAGCAGAAGAAGCTAGGGTTGTAGCTCAGTTTGCAGAGTGCCCTGGTACCTCTGCCACAGGAATATCAACATGACCACACTCCGAGTGCTATGGTGCCCAGAGTATTGTATCTGACTCCTCTAGCACCTCCCTACCCCCCCGACCCAGGCGTGTAATGCCAAGGCCTCCAACCCTGCCTGCCCACCAGCGCTATATGCTGGGCTTGGACACATGGGCCTCAGGTGGGCCCAACTTTAGAGTAGGCATGGGGTGTGTGATGGATAGCTTTAATTATCAATTCGACACAGTCTAGACTCACCCTCTCTCTGAAAACACCACAGCCATCAGAGTGTCAGTCCATATAAGGCAAGAAGGAAGTCCAGGTCAACAGGACTCCATAGTCAGTGTTGGCTCAAGCTTCTAGAGTTTATTTTAGGAGTACTGAAGCACAGAACAATTTTGGGAAATGTTTCCTGATGATAATTAACCCAGTCCTGCAAGGACCAGGCCACTGCGGGTGGTGCCATCCCTGCCAGGTAGCCCTGGGTTGTATAAAAAAAAAAAAAGCAAGCTGAGGGACTAGAGAGGTGGCTCAGTGAGAGAGTCCTGGCTGTTCGTCCAGAGAACTTAGGTTTGAGTCTAGCACCCACATGGCATCTCACAATCATCTGTAACTCTAGTTACTGGGGATTTAATTCCCTCTTCTGGTCTCTGTGGACACCACGCATGCACATGGTGTACGGACATATACATAGGCAAGACATCCACATACATGAAATTTAAATTAAAAAAAATTTAAAAGCAAGCTGAGCAAGCCATGGGAGCAAACCAGTAAACAATGTTCTCTGCTTCGGTTCCCAACCCCAAGATCCTGCCTTAAGCACATGCCCTGGCTTCCTTCAGTGCTGAACTATAAACTATAAGATGAAATAAACTGTTTCCTCCCCAAATACTTTGAGTCCTGGTGTTTATCACAGCGATAGAAAGCGAGCAAGGACATGCACCATTCTCAGTAGCCCTTCCATGTAAGGCCAGAGCCCTGTGATGTTTTACCTTCATCTCCAGAATCTAAAATCTCGGGCATTAAATGACTTGTCCAAGGTCACACATCTAGCAAGTAGCTGAGCTGAGGCTTGGCGTATCCTGCACCCTTGTCTTCCTTAATCCCATCTACAAGACTGAGCTACAAAAAAAACGATCACTTGGTTCAGCATCTACTTTTCCTTGTATCAGTCGAAGGCCTTGGGGCTGCAGAAAGGCAATACCAGTCTCACGGGTTAACAAGGAGACATTAAGTTCTGAGGCGTGGGAGTCGTGGGAGTCACTCGTCCCATGGCTCCATGGCCCACCCTCACTCCCCACTGTGACAACAAGAGAACTTAGTTTTATGCATTTGTTCACAGGATGATTGACACATCACCAGACATTATACGCAGATGCAGCCACGCCTGTCAACAAAGCAGCGACTTTTTCTTTCTGAGAAACAACAACAAAATCGTTTCTGGAAGCCCGTAGGCTAGGCAAGCACTGCTCACATCTCACTGGGCAGAATTGTTCCCGCTTCCAGACTCATCGCTCACTCTGCAACTGGGACTGCACAACTAGCTCAGTGCAGTAGCCCTGGGCCATCTGCAGGGAAATGACCCACCCTCCAAATCAAGGTTCTATTTGAAAAAGAAAAGAGCTGCGATTTGTGCAGGGTAAGCAGACAAAAGTGGGAGCAAGCCTTTCTGGTTTTCTTCTAGCTTCCCAACACCTTTAGCCCTAGTACTTGACTTCTTTTGCTATCTTATTTTTGTTGTTGTTTGTTTGTTTGTTTGTTTAATACAGGGTTTCTCTGTGTAACCCTAGCTGTCCTGGAACTCACCCTGTAGACCAGGCTGGCCTCGAACTCACAGAAATCCACCTGCCTCTGTCTCCCGAGTGCGGGAAAGGTGTGCACCACCACTGCCCATCCTTGTTATCATTTTAAAGTCAGCACATATTCAGTATCCACCCTGGTGGGTTTCACTACAATTTCACCTGAGGATGCTGCGTGCTCCTTTATCTTCTCTTACTCCTCCTCCACTCGCAATGGTCCCCTTCACCCTCCCCAACAGTCCTCCTTCAACTTTGATGTCACACATACATGCACTGAGGGAAAGCGTTCACATTTTCTTCTTCTCAAATTTTTATCTTGAACGTTTTATTTATCGTGTGTGTATGCACATGCATCTGTAAACACACCTGCCGCAGAGCACTTACAGAGATCAGAGGATAACTTGTGGGAGTCAGTTCCCTCCTTCCCAGGAAGAGAACTCGGGTTGACAGGCTTGACCACAGGCACCTTTACCTGCTGAGTCCTCTCGCTGCCCCAGCCAACTTGTCTTTCTAAGTCTTCTTCTCTCACTTAACATGTTGATCTCCAGTTCCACTTGTTCTCTCTAAGGACATAACTTTCTTTACTTTTGACAGTTTCATGAATATATACAATGGGTTCTTGCTGTAGTTCACCCATTAGCTTCTGTTATCCGTCTTCCTTTCCTCTGAGACCCTTCTTTCCACCTAGTCCCCCAGTGGCCACACCATTAAATAAAATGATGCCCCACCCCCAAGAAGCCATTCACAGTCATTAGCTCCTCAGAAGGGATGGGAGCCTTATGGAGCAGCCACATCATACCTGGATGGCAGTGTTTCGGGACAAGCCTTCCCATCCTCTCTTATGTTCTTTCCACTCTTGCTTATGAAATGTTCCCTGGGCCTTGGTGGAGGAAGACATAATTTTATTCTTCATCATGACTGAATTGTGCATAACCACATTTTCTTTAGCCAGCCTCCTACTGGTGGACTTCTAGACTGATCTCAGATCTTGACTATTGTGGATGGTGCAACATGAACACAGACATGCATGCATTTCTGCTATGTGTTGACTTAGAGTCCTGGGGTATATACCCAGGAGTGGCATAGCTGGTCCTAGGGACATCCTATTTTTAGCTCATTGAGAAGCCTCTACACTGATTTCTGCAGTAGCTGCCATTTTACAGCCCACCAGCAGTGAATAAGGGTTCCTCTTTCCCCACATCTTGGCCAGAAGTTCCTGTCATTTGCCTTCCTAATGACAGCCATTCTGACTGGAGTGAGATGAAATCTCATAGCAGTTTTGATATGCATGTCCCCGACAGCTGAACACGTCAAACACCTTTTCATATATGTATTGGCTATTTGCTCATGCCCCACCCCTAGCCCCTACCAGTTTTTGAAACCAGAACATTAGAACATTTATCATGTGACTGATGACTGACGTCCTCAAGATGAAATGGATGCTACAATGGCTGCCCTTCTCGGTTTAGGTGCCATTTCTTCATGGAGTCCATGTCTGAACCTGTGTTAATGATAGTCTTTAGGTACATCATTTGCCCAGTCCTGGGAGTGTGTCTTCTCTCAGTCTTGGCACTCCAATTTTACTTTCTCTTGTTCTTGGCAGGAAGCCATGTTTGTCAGAGGTCCATTTCTGGAGGTGGAAGCCCTTAGAGCCACAAAGTGGCACAATGTGTGCAGCTTACTGGACACTTTCCTAAAGCTGCCGGTCCCTTCGCCATCTTGCTTCTGCCTAAGAAAGTGTGTGTCTCCTTTTGAGAACTCTGTTTATGGACTGGGTGACTAGGGGAGGAGTTGTTGAATTCTTTATTCTACTAAGTAACATTTTAACTCCCTCTAGAAGGGCCATCAAAAAGTCTGCCTTTCCCGGGTAGTCCTCTATGACATCCTCCATTAGGCTGTCTAGTGGCCCCTCATCCAGCCTCCGTTTCCTTATCTGTGTAAGACTCATCTTTCCTAAGGCATATTTGAGAAATAGGGTAGACGATGTATCTGAGATTAGTCTCAGTAATCTCCTTGGGAAGAAGAGAGAGAGGGAGACCAGATGGGGCAAAATCCAGTTCTCAGCAAGAGGAAAGCAAAAGTCCTTTCAAGGTGCCAGCACCCAGGCCCCTCTCCCATCATTCCCCACCCCTTGACTCTCCCAGCAAAGTCATTTTTCATCCCCAAAGTCATTTGGCTTAGAGCGAGGGGAAAGAGGCTGTGGCAGGGTCTGTATTGTGCTGGCCTGGCCACCATTCATCACCCGAACGACAGGAACTCACCTCCCACAAATAAAGTTATGACAAGCGTCCCCAACCCATTCTTTCAGCAGTAGCCTCCCTGTTTCCATCATCTCTGACATTATAAGCCATCAGCCAAGCTGTTTGTCATGCCTCTGACAGGGCCTTGGCAACATGGGCAGGGGCCCATGCCAAGGTATAGTTGTGCTGGGGCAAGTGCCCGCCCCCACTGCTGCAGTGATCCTGCTAGTCCACATTTGCTCTGAGAAAGTGTTTCTCCCCGTGGAGGCAGGAGTCCAGCTGTGGAGCAGGTAACAGCCCCTTCATTTATTCACACAGCAAATATTAGTGAAGTCCCTCCTGTCCCCAAACCTGTAAGGTGTCCATGTGGCCACAAAGAGAAGTCAGGAGCATTGATGACCTTAGGGAGTGCCCAGTCCCGGTGTGGACAGAGAGGAAACGGTGTTGACAGGCAGTGCAAGGACACTGCGGGTACTCTGGGAGTAAAGAGGTGGGGGTCACAGAGAGACTTGGACAAGGCCTCCTCTGTCCTCCTAAAGCATAAACCCTTACCAACTCCCCCCAAGCACCAAAATGCAGTGGTGAGCAGAGCCCGGGGAGGGCAGAGGGAGGACTAAGTACCTGGCTAGCTGAACACACGTAGATGGCTCTACATCCATTTTCTGGAGCTCTTGTACCAAGTGACCTCAAACTACGGAAATGCATTCGCTCCTGCAGACCAGGCTGTCTCTGGAGTCCACGTAGCAGGGCTGTTTCGTGTCTGCTTCCTGGCTTCCAGGGGCTGTACACAGACCTGGGCTTTCCTTGACTGGTGGACACATCCCTCTCAACCTCCTCTGTTCTCTGTAGTCACATGGCTGTCCCACTGTTGCCAGCTCTCACGCTTCCTTCTTCTGATAAGAAAATCTGTTAGCCAGGCCTGGGCCTCATGCCTGTAATCCCAGCACTCAGGAGGCTAAAGTCAGTATGTGAGACCTTTCTCAAAAGGATGGGGAAGAAGACAAAAAGGGAGGTGGGGAAAATAGGGAGGTGGGGAGAAGAGGAGTCCTGTCCCTAGTCCATGGCCATCCATGGATTTGTCATGAGTTCTTGTGCTACTTATTTCGGCAAAGACCCTATTTTTTATAAGGTCAAACTCAGAGGGACTTGGATTAATACTTTGACATATGTTAGGGGTCAGCACTGTTCAGTACATGGCAGACCCAGAGGAAAGAGAACATACCAAGTTCTGGGGACACATGTCTTAGTGTGACTGGAACATCAGGACAGTTTGTACCATCAGTGAGCAAAATGAACAAGGCCAAGCCCCTTGATATCTCTGGGCCTTGGTCCAATGTCGGCCATGTGGACTTATTCTTCCAGCTTCTCAGGGCTGTCTCAGGGCGGAAGGTAGCCATTTACTCCAGAGGTCGGGAAGAAGGCTCATTCAGTAAAGCATGAGGACCTGAGTTTGATCTCCAGTAGCCACATAAAAAGCTAGCTGCAGGATTATATATTTGTAACCTCACAGCTGGGGAGGCTGAAACAGACCGATCCCTGACTCATCAGCCAGGCAATTTTCATTTACCCAATTGATAAGTTCCACCTTCAGTGAGAGATCTTCTCTCAAAAAAAAAAAATTTTAAGTTGGTGTGCAATTGAGGAACATGGCCAACATCAACTTCTGACTTACAAATGAGCACGCAAGCACACACGCAAGCACACACACAAGCACACACACACAAGCACACACACGCAAGCACACACGCAAGCACACACACGCACACATGCACACATGCATGCACAGCACCGACTCGTCCACTGTTGTGTATAAATCAGGGACAGAAAGCAGCCCAAACTGGCCTAAGCAATAGAAGACTGTGTTGGCTTTTATATTGAGAATGTCTAAGAATGAAACTGCTTCCGGCTCTGCTGGACCCAGGCTCCAGATGGTGTGTTCAGGATCATTGCGCCCCACCTACCCTCTGGATTTTGCGCTGCATCCAAAGCCGCTAATGAACCTGACTACCTACCATGCATGCTAAGTAGCCATCGGAAGAGGGCACCAAGCAAGACCCAGTCACAAGGTATATCAGGTAGGATCTTTCCCAGAATCTGAAGCATGAAGATTGGCACTGCCAGGCAGGAGCTGTTTGCTCTTGACAGCTCATGGCTCAGGCTAGTTGTCAAAAGTTCATTCTATGAGAACTGGCTCCTTGCCAATGATCGAAAGACACCTAGAGGGTCTAAGGAGGGTCTGCTGCGGGGATTGGTGGGTGTTGAGTATCTGTTGTCCTGGAAGAGGCCTGGAGGGTGGCAGCAGTGGCTCCCTTCTCAGAGAGGAGCGGGGATGCCTCCAGGGTGTCCTCTCTGCCCCATGCACCTGCCACCACCTGCTTGCCAAGGAGAGGCTTCATTTGTAAATGAAGCCCCAGCATTGCAACAGATCAGAAGACACAGGGTGCACAGAAAACAGGGTGCACAAGGTCTTTCCTCCAGCTGGTCCCAGACCCAGGGGGTCCCTAGAGAAGTGACAGACATTGCTAAAATCCGAAAATAAAAGCCACTCCTTGCTTGGAGATCCCAGAGTTCTAGAATCTTCCTGCCTCAGTTTCCCAAGTACTAGGATTATGAGCCACCACAACTGACTTGTGGTTTACATATGAAGCAACTCAACCCACTATGGTGGTGTGAATGAGAATGATCTCCATATGGTCATATTTGAGTGCTTGGGCCCTGGTTGGTGAACCTGTTTGGGAAGGATAAGAAGTGTGGTCTGGGAGGAGGAGGCATGTCACTAAGGTAGGTTTTGAAGTTTCAAAACACTAACACACCAGGCCCAGTCTCCCTTTCTGCCTCCTGTTTGTAAATCGGATGTAAACTTTCAGCTACTGCCCCAGTGCCATGCCTTCCTGCCTGTCGCAATGCTCCCAGCCACAGCAGTCATAGACTTGCCTTCTGAAACGTTAAGCCTTAATAAGCTCTTTCTTTCATGTGCATTATGAGGTGGCCATGAGCCTTAGGGAGCCAGGCTCAGAGATTCATTTTGAATATGAATTATCCCCAAGCAGGTTTTCATATCAAAGGTTTGGTTTCCAGCTGGTAAGCTAAGAAATGACTATCATAACTCTGAACTAATCAATGGATTCGCTCATCAGTGGATCTACAATTGATGCATAATAATTATGGGGGTGTGGAAACTAGGAGGTGGGGATCTTCTAGAAGGCAGCAGGTCATTTGCGGGAGGGTGAGCCTTCAAAGGGTAGATCTTGTCATGGACCCTGTTTGTCATTCTCTGTCTGCTTCCGACTGCTGGGAGGTGAGCTGCTGCTCTCTGCTGGTCTTTCCACCATGATGCTCCTGCCTCACCACTGGTCCTTAAACAACAGAGCTAGCTGACCATGAGCTGAGACTGAGCTGAGTGTTGTTTTCCTCCTTTCCGTTGACTTGCTTGGGGATTTTGTCATTGCTAACCCGGCCCCTCACTTTCTCATCCATCTCCTGAACATGAATACAAGTAACTCTGCCCCGACTTTACACAAGAAAAAGCTGATGGGCCGGGCGTAGGATGCCAGATCTACACTTCTCTCTCGATATACAAACGACCGAGTGAAAGAAAAGAAAATAGCTGTGTATCATGTACTCATACCAGTTCTTGAGATGAAGGAAAGTTTTTAAGAATCAAAAACCAAAATGGAGAAAATGAGAATTTTTTTAATAAAATTAAGCTTATTTTATTTGACTTGAAAGACTGTCTTTTTATGCTGAGTTTATGCGCTTCCTACTTTGAGGATGTTTAAAATACCTTCCCTTTACGGAGTCACATTAATGGAAAATGGTCATTGTTGAACTTAAAAATGTTTTTATTAGGTAAAATAAAAATGTAGTAATCCTACATTGGGCTCAGATACACACACACACACACACACACACACACACACACAGGAGTGTTTTGGGATCTAGAGAGATGGCTCAGTGTTTAAGAGCCTTGAATCTCTTCCAAAGGACTTGGGCTTGTAGTCCCAGCACCAACAAGACAGCTCACAGCCATTGTAACTCTAATACCAGGGCATCTGACATCCTCTTCTGGCCTCCAAAGGTGTCAGGCTTCATGCGGCACAGAGGCATACATGCAAGCAAAACACCTACATGCATAAAAATGAAATAAACCTACAAAAAATGAAAAAAAATAGTATTGCATTGGCCCCTAAAACTTAAAAAAAAACTAGAAACACAGAATGAGAAGCCAGGTAGCATGGTTGATCATCTTGGTTCTGATGGGGACCAGTCTCAGTGACTGTTTTGACAGCCTAGCCTAAGGCAGCTCTCTCCACCCCCCTCTCCCACCTTGTTCTGTTTTTCCTCTACTCATCTTTTCTGTTCCTTTCCTTGGAGAAGCTCAGCGTGCTCAGAGAGCATCATATTGGTGCAGGCACCTGTTACTATCTGCTCTCTAAATTTGTATGCAGACAGCATGGGGTCTTGTTCACGTGCTCACCTCTGCCTAGCAATGTTCTTGGTGCGGAGTAGGTGCTTGGAAAGTGTTTGTGGAAGGAAAAGAAGGAGGGAAGGAGGAAGAGAAGGAGTTACAGAGGGAAAAGCCATGGAGCTTGGGACCTCAGTTTGGAGAATGTCAGTCCGGTGTGACTGTCACTGTGGATCCTCAATGCCATCACCCTTCATCATCTCCGTGACCTCGGCAAACACCCCAGTGCCAATAGCAGCCTTCCCTTAAGAACCTGCCTCTATGTCCCATCCCACAGCTGCCCCGGAGCCTGTTTCCCCTACTCCACAGTCTCACAGGCACATAGGGCTAATGTGAGATCCAGCCCCCATCCCAGGGGACCCTAGGGATTGGTGGCCCCATGCCCTGTTTCTCAGCCATTTATTTACAGCTGAGCCCTGACTGCCCAAGCCAGTGTCTACTGGCTGCCTGCTCTCTCACCTTCCCAATGCCTCTCTTTATTAAGCCTTTGCTTCCAGTTCTGTTTTGGGGGTAGGCTATTCCGACACAGGCTGGGTCACCTCCCCATAACCTGCTAGCCTCTTCCCTTCACTCTGCTTCTTCATCCCAAATCTCCTGCCTGCTCTTTCAATGACTTCTACAGAAATGCCCCTTTGGCCACCCTCTCACCTCACCTGGCAGACAAGCTGCCAGGTCTTGACTCCTTTCCAACCTGGCCTGAGTTCCAAGAAATTTTAATGAAGAGCCTTGGCCGGGCCTGCAGAGCCCAGGTGCTTTGCAGCCAGGGAGGGAGGGGAAGGCTGCCTGTAAAAGAGCCTGTGGTGATTGCATCACCTGCTGCCTCCTGGCTTCTTCTTTTGTTCCTAGATGCTACCTCCAACCCATGACCTCTTTTTTCTTCTCTGCCCCTCCCCAGCAGCCATCATAGCAGAAGTGCTGACTGGGCCTACCCAGAGCAGCCCGGTATCAAAACTTCTCACAGGACACACATCCAGTCTTTTTCTGTTACAAGTCGCTCATTAGGGACCAGTGTTGACGCTTTGTTTTGTAGTATCGTGTTGTGCTTTGAGACAGGTGTAGCCCAGGCTGGTCTAGAGGTCACTGTGTAATCCAGACTGGCCTCAGCTTTTCAGTAATCCTCCCTCTGTGGTGTCCCACACCCTGGGATTACAGGTCAAGCCACTCAGCCTGGCTTAGAATGATTTTCATAAAAATGATTATTCACATCAGTGAGGAACTCTAAGCCGGAGTAGAACCTGATGAGAAAAGTCATATAATCAACATCTGTTCTCTCATTTATTCATCCATCCATTCATCCACCTAAGTCCTGGGATACAGGATGTGACTCTCCCTGCCAGGACCTTGCATTCCAGTGGGGACTGCATCAGTCAGTGTGAAGCAGAAACAAAAGAGGAGGGAGTCACAAAAGAGGAACTTCCAGGCAGAAGTAATAGAGGAGCCAAGAAGCACCCGGAAGCTGGGAAGAGTCAAAGACTCTTGTGGAGCCACCAGTGAGCTGGAGACTCAGGAGATGCCACTCATGGCAGAGGGAAAGGAGTACCTAGGCGTCCTCGTTGCTCCTACACACAGTATAGAGTAGAGCAAAGGAGCAGAGAAGCTGAGGAAACAGACAGCCCCGGATGAGAAGACTCTAGAGGGGTCAGAGCAGAGCACTGGGGAACACAGGGAAGAGGCTTTGCTGGGAGGAATGCAGAAAATGAGTGGTTAATTAGAGTTGGGCTTTGAGGTATGAACAGGAGTTTGTTGAGCATCATGTTAGAGGAGTAGCCCAAGTAGCTGGCATAATATACAGTAGTTCCTCACCATTCTAAGGGAATGTGTTTCAAGAACCCCAGTAGATGCCTTAAGCCATGGGTTGTAGTTGACTTCAGGGATGATGATGACAGGCATTGTTATTCAGACTCAAGCCACACACTCCTCTCC
Organism: Dicrostonyx torquatus; assembly: GCA_028555095.1. Classification (NCBI taxonomy): domain Eukaryota; kingdom Metazoa; phylum Chordata; class Mammalia; order Rodentia; family Cricetidae; genus Dicrostonyx; species Dicrostonyx torquatus. Next base: position 7,151,856 of record JAQHUG010000077.1, read on the forward strand.
CTCTGTCTAAGTCTCAGCACAAGGTCACATTGGGATGAGCCCCCTGCTGGGGGCTCTGAGGCCTACCTCTCAACTACCAGCAGACCTGAGGAACCCTCCTGGGTCTCCACAGGGCCAGAGTACCTGGGACTTGTGTACTCAACACTGCCCCCTACGTTGAGAAGTACCCTCTCAGCCCAGGGCTGATCCTGACCCCACTGGCCTTGCGTCTTTGGCCGGCATTCATATGGAGGGGCTGGGGGCACGGGACCAAGAGAATCCAGTTTCCATTTTGTTCTTGTTCACGTTTGCAGTCCAGATGCCTCCAGATCTAATTCCGAATAAATAATTGTGCTGAGTAACCTGGGTCCCTTGGTGATTAAGTAAACAGGCCGAGGCGGGTGGAAATTGAATTAGTGCAGTGTGCTCAGCTATTATTACCCACCCCTTCTCATGAATATTAATGAGGGGTTATTAAGAAATGTAAATGCTGCCCCAGGGGGCATGGAGATGGGGAGGGGGGTCAGGACCAGAGGACAGACCCTTCAGAAAGCCGCGTGATCGAAGGCATTTTGGAAATTATGTCAGATGGTTCTTTTCTGTGCTGTGGCAACATTTTCGGACATCTCGCTTTTATTAAAATGAGGGAAAGGGAACAAATTTTAATTTGAGAATAAAATTAGCATTTTCCAAGCAGCCTTGGCAGCAGTGAGGACATATTTTGCCAAAAAAAGGGATATTCAGGGTGGGGCGGGGCAAAGTTGTGTTGTGGGGCAGCTGATGGACGATTAGTTCTCTCAGTTCATCTCCAGGCAAGGGAGTAAACACATTAATCTCTGGGCAGGGAGCAAGCTGGAAGATGTTGGAAACCTACAGGAGGCAGCAAAGTCTTCCCTGGAAAGCCAGAGACTGCTGACCCAGAGAGGTCAGGCTCTGGTCTGAGGTCACACAGGAAGGTCAGGAGCTCTGGCTGAGTTTTGCAGGCAAGATGGATGAAGGCGCCTGCCCCTCCCAGACACTCTGGGCAGGGTGCAGGAATGCAGCTCTTCTCGCCTGGCCTCCCTGGACCTAGGCTCTCTGGTCCTGCCCTCACCACTCTGTTCCCATCTCCGTGGCCAGATTCAGCCCCACACTTTCATGAGGCCTTGCTTCCACTCTCTAGCCTTCCACAAACCACTAGTTCCCTTAGTCTGAAGATTACTCGGCTCTTGTCATTCTTGTCCCTCCGGGATCTGACTCCAGTTTAAACTCGTGCTGTTCTCGGCAGTTGCAATTGAATGGACAGAAGGTAAGGAGACAAAAAGGAAAGACAACGAGGCAGGAAAGAAAGGTGGAAGGAAGAAATGAAGGAGAAACCAACATTCCAGATTTGCTAAGACTATGTAATGCTGTTGATTTGGCGATGAAACCTACAGCTGCCGTTGCCTCCTGAGCTCACGCTCGGCTATCCTGGACCGATTACAGTCCCGCATTTCCCGCTCCCAAAGCACACGTAGCTGTCTCCACTCCACAGAGGACATACAGCTCCTCCAGTACTTTATTTACTCCAGGTCACCATGGACATCAGAGTTTGAACTCTGGCCTACTATTACTATTATGGAGCTAAGGATGACCTTGAACTTCTGATCATTCTGCTCCCTCTCCTAAGAGTGGAGATTCAATTTCCAAGACCCACTCCATCTTGAAAAAAAATATCTCTTCTGGATTAGCGCTATAACTCAGTTGACCTAGTATGGATGAGGCCGTGGGTTCCATTCCCAGAGCTGCCTAAACTGGATGTAGTGGTACACACCTGTGATTCTAACGCTCTGAAATTAGAGGCAGGGGAGAGGGGGATGGGGGATCAGAAGTTCAGGGTCATCCTTGGCTTCATAGTGAGTCAGGCCAATCTGGGATATATGAGACCTTGTCTCAAAACGAACAAGAAGAGAAAGAGACAGAGACAGAGGTAAAATTCACCTGCCTCCTGCACCCAGAGGAAGCACACAGACTGTGAGAAATCCAACCATGCTGTGCTCCACAAAATTTTCCCCTAGAAGTTGTTGATCCCGTGGTTGCCGTAGACATCCTCACCATGAGCCCCTGAGCTGCCAACAGGAGCCCAGATGTGGGGCTCTTGGCCCTCACCACCCACCCCAGCCCCAGACAAGAAAGAGTGGATGGGCTCTAACTCATGCATTTTAACGACTTCTCCAGCACGCCTCGCTCCACCCGCTCGCTCGCAGGAATAAAGGCTGACAGGAGCCGCTGAGTTAATCAGAGTGGGTAATAGAGGAAAAGACAGGAATCGCTGGCCAAATTGCCACAGAGAAAAATGGGGCAAAAGCATGAGAAGCAAGTCAGAAGTGTCCAATTAAAGTGTGGCGTGTTTAAAGGGCAAGACCCGCGTCCCTGAAAGTTCTCGTAGCACATGTCTCTGGGGGGCCCTAGGGCGCCCTCAGCCCTGAGGATCGTTTCTCATGGTTTACACATGAATTCCTTTATATCTGAATAGATATTTTAATGCATATTACAAAAACGCAAAAAGCATATAAAATCTGCTATTTCATGCATATTATTGTCTAGAATGAGTCTGAGAAGATATTTTATTGCTAGTCAATTAAAAGAAAAATTTTATTTTTAAAGGAAAGAAGAATATGGTAAAAAAAATATGATGATGGGTCTTTGTGTGCGTGTGTGTGTGCAAGTCTGTATATGTCTGTGTGATCTGTCCGTGTGTGTCTGTATACGTGTATATGATCTGTCTCTCTGAGTGTCCATGTCTGCATGTGTGTCTTTCTCTGTGTGTGTTTATGTGTGTATATATGTATATGTGTTTATGATCTGTCTCTTTCTGTGAGTGTGTGTGTGTATACATGTGTGTGGGCACACAAGCTGTATATACATTCATAGGCCAGAGGAGGGCATCAGGTGTCCTGTTCAGTCACTCTCCATCTTTAGTCCCTTGATTGTCTTTCACTGAACCTGGAGAGCCAGTGTACCCCCACTGACCCTCCTGCCTCTGCTCCCAAAGTCCTGGGGTTATAGATACATGCCCAGCTGTTCCAAGCTTTTTATGTGGATGTGAGGATTTGAACACAGAGCACACTCTTACCTACTGAGCTATCACCCCAGTTCTTCATGAGAGCTCTTCCATGAGCAAAGCTTGGGAAAGAATATATGAATTCCTTGTTACTCAAAGTAAGGTGCATGGGTCAGCAGTACTTGTGTGTGCATGGGAGTGCATGTGTGTGCACGGGAGTGCATTGTGTGAGCATGTGTGTGAGTGTGTGTGAGATCTCTCTGTGTGTATATATGTATATCTTCCCCAGACCTACTCTGTAAGTAACTGAATTTTAACAAGAGTCAAGGTGACTTGCATACACATCAATACACAGTGTTTTAAAAACACAAGCCCTTGGTAAGAAGGAACCAGCTAGAGAATGCACAACAGTCCCTCAGGCCCGCTACCAACAGCTCCAGCTGGCAGCACCGACTCCCATCAGTTTATCTGACTTCTGCCAAGGCTCTGAAATGCCAACTACGTCGGCCTGTACTTGATGTCAAGGTTGGTACCACCCTGCAAAGGAGGATGCCAGCCAGGAGATGAACTCTTGTTTATTCTAACCTGGAGGCAAAAGATCACAAAGCAGTTGCCATCCCAAACTACCCTGGGGTTTATTTAAACGGAGGCAACCAATGGGATTTCAGCTAGCTCCTTTGTTCTCCTATTGGGACCTCTTCAATAAAACCCCCACCCTTCAACCTGCACCCTGTCCCACACCTGTTCTCCCATATGCAGCTGCAGAAGCTTAACAGCCAGTGTTATGGGATAGTGCTGCCACTCCAGACCAACCAGTGGGGCAGGACCCCTGTAAAATGTGGGCTTGGGGGCTCAAGCTGGAAGAGGGGTGTCACTCTCTCCTGCCAGAGCCCAGAGCCCCGTTCTCATTGACTTTAACCAAGTGGATGAGGAGGCGCAGATGCAAAAAGTCCTAAAGGCTGAGGAACAAAGGCACTAATTCTGTTGTAAATAAAAATAAATTACTCGCAAAGAGGAAACAAATCCTTATCTTTAGGACAATGAAGACAGTTTCAGACTTGGTCCTGGGGAAAGAACACTGGACTAAGAGTCCACTCCAGCCAGAAGATTCTCAGCTGGGTGTAGTGGGCACACCTTTATTTCTAGCACTCAGAAGGCAGAGGGACAAGGATCACTGTGAGCTAAAGGCCAGCCAGGGGCTACAGAGTGAGACACTGTCTAAAACCAAACAATAAAAACCAAATGTAAATCAAACCTGCAAGACACTACTTCACACCAGCCAGCAGGAGATAGCACAAATAATGCTAAGAGACAGAGAACAAGGAGGATGGAGAAACCAGAGCCCCTGCTGGGAGCATAGCAAAGGGGAGCCACCCCACCCAGGAAACAGCAGGCAAACCCAGAAAACAGTAAACATGTGACTCCCTGTGGCCCAGCAATCCCAGTCCCCAGTCTCTTACAGCAGTAGAAACATATCTTCACACACTCACACTCACATAATGTGCCCACAGATGTTTACATGATTGTTATTTATAACAGTGAAAATCAGAAACAACCCACATGCCTGTCAATGGGTGAATGGTGGGTAAATACAGTGTGCACACACATGAGGTGAAATATTAGCTGCAATGGAAAGGAACAGAGTAGTGATTCATGCTTCAACATTCTGCTAAGGGAAAGAAGCCAGTCACTGAGAACTGTCTGCTGTAAGACACAATCCGACTATCAGTGTAGAAAGTACACCAGTGGTTGTCCAGCACGTGTGTGTGTGTGTGTGTGTGTGTGTGTGTGTGTGTGTGTGTGTGTGTAGGTACATGGCACACGGGGGCCAGATGCCGACCTGGGGTGCTGTTTTTCCGGTACTTATCCACCTTAATCTTTGTGGCAGGGTCTCTCACCGGCCTGAAACTTATTAGCTAGCCCAGGCTGACTGGCCAGGGAGTTTCCCTTTTCCTCCTCCCCGGTGTCATGGTCACAACTGTGTGCAGTCACATCTGGCTTTTTATGAGTGCTGGGGCTCGCACTCAGGTCCTTGTAATTCTGCAATAAGCACTTTGCCAGCTAAGCCTTCTCCCCAACCCACTACAGCTACTTAGGTGCACATTTTCAATGCGAGTTTGTATGGTATAGAGACATAATAATAGTCCCTCAGAGATGTCTGTCTCTCAGTCCAGGATGAGCATGCTGGTTACCATGGTGAAGAAGAGCTTAGTTTGCAGTGGGAAAAAAGATTCCCCACCTGCTGGTTTTAAATGAGGGAGGTTTTCTTGGGGGACCCAGATGGAAGTGTAATCCCAAAGGATCTTGAAAGTCGAAGCAAGAATCAAAGAGGAAGGAGAGCAAGGACATGTGGCTACCACCGAAGCCCCCAAAAGGGAGCCCTGATCATGAGGCTCCCTCTCCAAGCTTGACAAGAAGAGGACATGGTTTCTCTAGAGCAACCTCAGAAGAGGAGCGCAGCCCTGCCAGCACCTTGATTTTAGCCTAGCAAGATCCGGCCCTCTTCTAAGCTCTTGAACCCAAAGAGGAGCCACTAAGCTTGTGGCCATGTGCTGCAGCAGCAGCAGAGAATCCACAGGTTACCTGTCAGCTACATGAAGGTGAAGCTATTTAAAAACGATTGTTGCCTTAGGCTGCATAAGTACAAGTAGGGGCTCTAGCAGGATGGAGGCGAGAGTCTCTTTATACTATAAGGGAGACAGCGCCCATATGGAACTCAGCTCTCAATTATGTACTATAAGAAGAAAGTGGGAAACCCAGTGTGGGCTCAAAGAGAAGTCAGTGTGTTGGTGGAAAGATCTGGCATGATAGGGGAGAAGCTTCCCAGGAATAGGGAGTCTTCAAGTGAAAGAAGACGGCAGCCTACCTGTTCTTGCTGGTAGCTATTGTGGGACATGTGGCATGTCATTTATAGATCCAAAGCTCAGCTTAAAATGAACTTGCTTCTCTCTTTAAAAAACATTTTACTTGGAGGCCGGAAAGATGACTTCATGGTTAAGAGCACTTGCTGCTCTTAAAGATAACCCAGGTTCGAGTTCCAGCACCTACATGGGGCTCATAACCATCTGTAACTCGGTGACACCTTGTCTGGCCTCGTGGGCATGAGGCATGCACTTGGCGCACACACATACATGCAGGAAAAACACCCATGCATATAAAATAAAATTTAAAAGCCCTTAAAATATTTTATTTTAGCCAAAGTCATGGTTACTTAGGAAATATAAATAAGCTAGGAGAGAGAGAGCAGGTACAGTCAATGGCTCAGCAGGTAAAGGTACTTTCAGTCAAGCCTGATACCTGATCTCCAGTTCCAGGACCCACACGGTGGAATGAGAGAATGGATTTCCCCAAGGGGTCATCTGACCATCACACGTGCACACACACACACACACACACACACACACACACACACACACACACATAATAAACGCAACAATAATAACAGCAATCATCACCATCATCTTAATTAAAAATACTAAGCAATCATTCAGCGTTTCAGTGCAAGTTACAGATGCTTCTGGCACCCTGCCCTGAAGAGGAAAATCCAGGTCTGTCATTGCCATTGTCACCGTCTCAAACCTATCTCAGGTCAGATGATCATGGGGTGCTTGCCGAAGGAACATGTGAACCACGGACACAGACGTTTTTTAATTCACAGCCCCAGTGTCTCCTGCGCACACAGCCTCTCACCTGCTCCCCCGCTGCTAATCTCCTGGGAGCGTCTTTTCAGTTCAATAAATATACATTTTTATCCTGGATGTAATGGAGCTGGCTAGACTGCAAATAGAATTCAGGGGGACTGTGAACTCAAATGGGCGGGAAATTATATTCTTATTTTCACTTGCCTCAAACTGAAATTTCTCATTTCCTTCGGTTTAAACATGGACAAGCAAGCTAGGGAAGCACTGGGGAGAGCTACCAGCTGACTCTAGCAATGCTATTTGTGCTCACCACTGCTGTGAGTTGACACTGGCTCTCACACCTGCCCATGGATCTTGTCGGTGAATATGGTAATTAGGAAGCGAGTCAATTACCATATCAGGACTTTTAAAGCATGCACCCGTGTGTGCATGCATGCATGTGCTCTCACACACTGGTTTTTCTGTTGTTGTCATTGTTTTTTTTAATTGGCCCTTACAACACCTTGACAACTGCTCCCTGATACTTGTCTTCATGGAAATCTTAACATCGTATGTGTTGAGAACAATTCTTCTGAAAAATAATCATGCTGTTCTTCATAGCAAAAGTTAAGAATCATAACTAGCCAGGCATGGTGGGGCGACCTCAGCCCTTGAGAGGTGAACTTAGTGCTGGGAATATCATTTTCAGGTGTGTGATTTTTGTTTACGCTGCATTTGTTTAATTCTGTGAAGCTGTAATTCTTTGCCTGTCTGAAACACCTGATGGTCCTAATAAAGAACTGAATGGCCAGTAGCGAGGCAGGAGCAAGGATAGATGGGGCAGGCAGGCAGAGAGGAGAGATAGGAAAAATCTGGAAGAGAATAAGGAGCAGTGAAAGAACAGGGAGAGGGAGACATCAGGAGCAACCAGAGTGAAAGACAGACAGACAGACAGACAGAAGTAAGAGAACAGAGGAAAAGGCTAGTTGGGATAATTTAATTTAAGAAAAACTGGCAAGAAACAAGCCAAACTCAGGCCAGAAATTCATAACTAAGAATAAGCCTCCATGTGTGATTTATTTGGGAGCTGGGTGGTGGCCCCCACAAAAACCAAAAGAGTAAAACACAACAGTGGAGGAAGGGTCATGAGTTCAAGGTTCAGCTACACAGAGACTTCAAGACAGACCTGGGCTTCATAAGACCCTGTCTTTAAAAAAAAATCCTGGCTGGCCAGTGGTGGTGTACACATTTAACCCTAGCACGTGGGAGGTAAAGGCAGAGGCAGATAGATCTCTGAGTTTGAGGCCAGCTTGGTCTATAAAGTGAGTTCAAGGACAACCAGGCTTACACAGAGAAACCATCTTGGGGCTGGCAAGATGACTCTGCAGGGAAAGCACTTGCCATGCAAGCCTGATGACCTGAGTTCAATCCTGGACCCCATATAAGAGGTCAAAGGAGCGAATCAACGCCACAAAGTTGACCTCTGACCTTCACACGTGCACCATGGTACACTCCCCACCCCATCATCCACACACAATTTATGTACTTTTGGCAGGAAGAGCACAAGAGCTCTTAACGTGGGGGGTTGTCGAGTATCATCAGGAGATCAGAAGGATGAATGGTGGCCTTGACCCCTCGGTATTTTTAGCAGCTTATGGCATCATCTATCACCTGCTTCCTTAATCCCCTTGCTGCAGTCTTGCAGCTTGCTGTGACGGACAGAACTACCTGGAGAAACCAGCAGCTCCCAGGGTGATGGTGAGGAGGATCCTGTCCCCACCACAGCCTAACGGTATCGATTCACTTGTTTCCCTACAGAGTATCTAGTGACATCTGCCATCCACACAGGGCACAGGGGCAAGGAGCCAGGATGCTTCCTCTCCTAGACCTCATTGCCAGGACCCATGTGTCCAAAGAGGGGTCCACATGGCAGCCCTGCAGTGCTGGCTCCTGTTAGTCGGCTGTGCTCCCTGCACTACTGAAGGCTAATTGCTTCTAAGAGCTGAGCTCACTAAAGGGGAAAATGCAAGGCGGCCTGACCTTTGCAGGGCTTAGCCAGCCAATGCTTCCCACTCACCCACCCTGACTCCTCTTCTCCCTGGAATGACTGCTAATGGATGGGGAAGTTCCAGTCCCCAGGCTGAGGAACGGCCATGGTGACTCACCCAGCACCAGCAAGGCAGGGGTCTCTGGGAGTCAGCACCAACACTCTGGTTTCTGGGCACCCCCAAATGCACAAGGGGCCAGAGGTTGGGGAAAGGACTAGAAGCATCAAGAGGAAACTAGGGTGCTAGCGGGGGAGCTTGACTCCCTACCCATGCTCAGAGCGGGGAGAACAGTTCTCATGTGCCAAGGAACAGATCAAGTATTTCTGCTGGCAGACCCGTGACTCTGCAGACTGCGAGAGAAAGAGACATCCTGGACTCATCCATTTGTATGAGATTTGAAAGCAGGCAACTTTAACCACTGGGTATGTACAGCCGTGCAAGGATTCATCCCGCAACACACCTAAGATTGTGTGTTGTTGGGGGATGCGGCGAGGAAAGGTGGGTATGAGCACTTGCTGAGCAAACGTGAGGACCCGAATTTGGATCTGCAGCAGCTGTGGAAAGAGCCAGGCATGACATACCCGTAGTCCTAGTGGAGCCATGAGAGACGGGGGATCCCTAGGGATGACTGGCCAGCCAGCCTAGTTGAATTGGTGAGCTCCAGATTCAGTGGGAGACCCTATCTCTAGGGAACAAGGTGGAGCTTGATGGAGGAGGGTGCGCAATATCCTCCTCCGGTCCCTGCGCATGGATGCATTAACCCATACGTAGGACCCGCACACACCTGTACAACACACACACACAATAAATAAAAGATTTTGTGTTTAACTCTATTTTATCAGCCACAGAGAGACTGAGGAGAAGCAGAGGCCCACTCCAGTTGCCTCTGGATGTAGAGAAGAAGGTAGGAAGAGGAAGTAGGTCCCAGCTCAGCCAGCAAGGCTTCATGACCTTGATACCCATATCCAGTCAGCAGGATCAGCCTGATGACGTGGCCTCCATGGCTGAGTTATTAGGAGAACCATCTAGAAGGCTCAAGAATAGACAAGGTCTTAATAGGTGCAAGCCAGTGTGGGTGGGTGGATTCAGCCCACATGAGTCCTGGCCTGAGACCCTAGGATAAGCATGAGTGGGGCCAGTCCCTGCCTTGAGGCTTAGGCCTGGCTGGAAGATCAAGACACAATTGAACGGGTGTCTGTGAATGATAGGAGGGCTGAAGAAGGATAGACAGACAGAATACAGGATCCACTGGGCCTGGTTTTGTGGAAGAGACTAGAGAAGAACTGAGCTCACCAAGGATCCAGAAACTTGAGAAAAGGCCAAGGCAGGTTGCTTAAGGGGCTAAGGTGTTAGTAGTGCTCTAGAGGGGGCTACTGGGAAGACCCTGGGGAGCTCTGATCAGAAACAGTATCATCTGACCTCAGTGACAGCCAACAGCCACCTAGACTCAGAAAATGACAGTCTGGAAGACCATGTGAAAGCTGAAACTTCACAGCCTGGTGAATCGAGATAGCTGCACTCTCTTGGAGGATAGGGATGGAATTGCCCTGGTGAGTCTTGTGGGACCCTCAGTACTGTAAAGGTCACGCAGGTGGCCACACAAAAGGGCACTTGTTGGCATGGCACTGTACCCCAAACCTCAATTAAGATGCAAAAGCCCACTAAGGGTCAGTGAGATGGTTCAGTGGATGGAAAAACTTGCTGACAATCCTAACAACCAGAGTTCAATCCCCAGAACCCACATGGCATGCACATGCACATACATAATAAATGTAATAAAAAATTAAAGGAAAACTAACATGCTGGGCATGGTGACCAACACCTGTAATCCCTAGGACTCAAGTCGTGGAGGCAGGAGGATCAAGAATTTAAGGTTATTCTTGTTAATTAGTGAGTTCCAGGTAAGCTGAAGTTACCTAACACCTTGTCTTCAAAAACAAAACTGCAAAGAAATCAGCTAACACATTTATTGGCTATTATTTTTTAATGATATTTGTTGAGGAACAATTCCCTGCTTTGATGTGTTAGGTTGAAAGACCTCAAAAGTCGTCTTAAAGGAGCCCCCAGACTCAATAACCAGGCCATCAGATGCAAACGCATGAGGTGGTTTATTTCACGATTGCAATCGGGTGCAAAGCTTAGGGATAGCTAAGCACCCCGAGTACCCAGGCAAGCAAGCTTGTATAGACAAAATCATAAGTTTTCCATGAATTATAATATGAGGTATGAGAACAATTGGGATTGGTCCAGACATACAAACCAGAGTTCAACTCAGAACGAAATTAGCATAGTTCAGCCCATCCCTGAGTACGTGACATTCAGCAGGCTACATGATTTCCTGCTGACTACGTGATACCCAACATCCTGCCTATCCCCCCCATGACTCAGTTTACAATCGATAATCATTTGCTGCGACCAGTTCTGATAATCACCGGTTCTGATAACCATCTGGCTAGAAGACTGCAACTGGTTCTGATAATTGCTAGCCTCCTGCCCAGCGGGGGAGAAAAGAAGAACTGCTGGTCAAATCTGTTTGTCACATTTTGTAATTTTCCATTATCTAATTCATTTAGTTTGTTATGAAAAATCGGCTGGGGTCTTTCAAGGTGTGTGTGTCTTCATGTGTGTGCAGACATTTGGAGGCCACAGGTCTGTGTTTCTTTTATTGCCTTCCACCTTATTTAAAAAATAAGTAAATCCTGTGGAAGAACAGGCAGTGCTCTTAACCGCTGAGCCATCTCCCCAGCCTCTGATGCCCTCTTCTACCTACCGTGTGCAGTGGGTGAAGGACATGTGTCCCAGCTCTGCTACTACCACCCTGAAGACGTTTGCTACTTTGTCCCCACAGTTACCCTGTGCAGCAGATCTCACCTACTAACTCATGGCCGCCACAGATCTACCTCTGAGCCTGCTGGTAGTTGGGCCTTTCTAGGCAGTCCTGACTGGAACTGTGCAGTATAACACCTCTGGGTGTCTTTCCAAATCAGTCCACGTCTTCCTCTCGGGAATGTTTTGCAGAACCAGAACTGTCTGTTTCTCTGCTGTTGTTGCCACACAAGGGTCCAGCGTGTGGCCAGGTAGCCAGCCATTTACTCGTGTGCCGGTTGAGGGGCCATGGGGGTTGGTTTTCAGTTGGGGGTGACTATAAAGAAAACTGTTAAAAACGTTTGAAGAGACATGACATTTCTCTCGAATCAGTTTGTTAGTATTGGGGTTGGGGCAACTCATGACAAGTCCAATATTAACGTCAGAGCCCGGCACTCAGGTGCCAAAATTCTGGTTACTATGTAAGGTACTCATGTGACCCTTAGATGGGACAAGGAAGGGAAGCCGGGCTGAAGGTCCAGGCATCCTGGCTGGAGCCCCATGGTTAACGGTTCTGGTTCCAGAGCCCAACTAGCACATTCTTCTCCAGAAACTGCAGACCCAAGGACAACTTGCAGCCTGACAATCAGGGCTGGGGCAGGGACCCAGGGGTGGGGCTATGTTGCTCCTCTGAGGAAGAAAAAATAATGAAAGAAGAAGAGAAATAAGAGGCAGGCAATGTGAAAGCAAAGAAAACCAGATACAGTGGAATATTAATTCATTTGAAACCAGTTGTTCCCCTCTGCTCCCCACATCCCTTGGTCCCCAGCAAATTTTCAAATTAAAGTGCTGAAGGGCCTGTCTCTCTCCTCACCCCCAGGTGGCCACTATTGGCAGAGAGAGCGCTGTGGACAGAATATAGTCTGAACCAGTAAATTCATGTCACCCCCCAGCCCCAGACAGGCCCCTACCCCAGCCTGCTGGGAGGTGACATCCCCTAGCCTGAGGCAGGCTTGACCCTGGCAGGGCCGCAGGGAGGAGGGAGGTTAATGAGATTTGGATGAACCCGCCGGCTCCATTTTGTGAGGGAGAAGGCTCAGAGCGCTGCTAATTAAAGAGAGCTGACCTGTGAAATGAGTCTGGGGATGGGTGGCAGGAGGGAGGAAGAGAGGAGAATGGCCCTTCCGCTTTGTTCTTCCTAGTGCGGTAAGGAGATCAGGCCCAGAGACTGGAAGCGGTTTGCCTGAGGATGCTCAGTCAACCCAACTGGAGCTGGATATAGAAGGTGGAGCTGGAAGAAAAGTCTGAGAAATGAGGAGATGAATTAAAGGTGCAGAGGAAGGGCCTGGAGAGATGGCTCAGTTCAGCAAAAGAAATTCCTACCAAGTTTGATTCCTACCACCCAAAGAATGCTCAGTATTCAGGGCAGGCTTCTACCAGGCAGCAGGACCCGCAGACGGTACTCAGGCATTAAGTTCGTGAGGTATGTCTGACCCCAGTTCCCAAAGGGACAAGGTATGATTACAGCAGCACCTTCCGGACGCTAGGATGAGGCTGGCACACACCATCCTCCCACAAACAGTGCCGCTTTCCCAGTCCCAAGTGAAAACGTCTGTGACTCCCCTACCCCAGCCACACCTGATAAACCCTGATGTGCCCACTTTGGGATCCCTCAACATGAACTTGAAAAATCACCCTAATGTGTGGAACAGTGCCTATAAATTCTGGACATCCCAGAAATATTTGCCAAAGGGAGGAAGGCATGAAGGAATAGAGGAGCTGGCCTTGAAGCAGGAACTGTATGTTACAGTGTCCCACAGAGAGCCTGTGCAGGACCTGCCTGGTGCAGGGGGGCTCTCGTGTTTGTTGATTGACTTCCGCTGTAGTCTGATAGACTGACCTAGGCTTCAGAGCTGGCTGGGGTGATGGGATAGAGCAGGCTTGGCCCAGCCAGTGCCGAGTTCAGGCAGGGCGGGGTCACTCTCCTGCTGCCTGTCTTCTCTGGCCACACCCACCTTGCCAGTCCAGCCCCTCCCTCTCCCGTCTCCTTTTCCTTTCTGAGATGAGACAGTGAAATGATTTTTCTACTTGAGCAGTTTTCAATTTAGATTAAGAAAAATGCAGGCTGCAGCCACTCAGCAAGAGCCCCAACAGCCTTGTCCCTTTGGGAACTGGGGTCTGCTCAACCGTTGGCAGAGCACAGCTGGCTGCAGAGGGAGGCTTTGGAAACAGCCATCACACCCCTCTGCCTCCCCAAACCCATCCCCTGGTTTGGTTTCCTGCCTTTTCCTCGAAAGGGCCAAAGCTACTCATCACCAAGTCTCAGCACCCTGTAGGAACCTGTAAACAGTAGGCGCCCAATAGTGAAGGCGGTGGCCGGTCAGAGTGCCTCCCTGGCTACTGCCCTTCAAGTGCTCCTCTCCCCAGTAGCCCTGTCATTGTCCTGTTTGTGTCTGACCACAGTTAGCAAGGGCTCTTTGAATGCTCAGCGCATTTTTAGGCTCTGCAGCCACCTCGCCCGACAGTCCCTCCATAGATCAGGCACATGTGGGACCTGTGTGTACAGAGACTTTTATTTTTGAATTTCAAACAGCACAGAAAAGTTGCACAGACCATCCTACACTCAAAAGGCTGCTTCCGGATGCCAGCCTCACCTGCTTTAACCTTTCCTTTCATAAGTGCTTAGGGGCACCTGGCTCTTTTGGTACCATAGATGAAAGTCCATGTTGCTCTAGGTTGTATTACTGTTAAAAAGTACTCAAGTGGCCAATGAGATGACTCAGCAGATAGAAGGCTGTACACACACACACACACACACACACACACACACACACACACACAATTAGATTGATTATTTAATTAAAATAAAAAATAAAGAAAAGTACTAGAGGGCCTGGACTATAGCTTAGTGATAGAACACTTACCTAGTATCCTAGCATGGCTGAGGTCCTACATGCAATCCCAGAACCTACTGAAAGAAAAAGAAAAAAAAGAAAAGGAAAGAAATAGGGTTAGGGAAGTAGCTCAGTTGGTAGTGTGCTTGCCTAGCATGTGTGAGGCCCTGGACCAGTTCTGCATAAACTAGAGGTTATAATGCATGCCTATAATCCCAATTCTATTCTTGGCTATATATCAAGTTTAAGCCAGTCTGGGCTACCTGAGACCCTAATTAAAAAGAGGAGGAAGCCGGGCGGTGGTTGGCTCACGCCTTTAATCCCAGCACTCGGGAGGCAGAGGCAGGCGGATCTCTGTGAGTTCGAGGCCAGCCTGGTCTACAAGAGCTAGTTCCAGGACAGGCTCCAAAGCTACAGAGAAACCCTGTCTCGAAAAACCAAAAAA
>JAQHUG010000077.1:7176573-7249317 GCA_028555095.1 Dicrostonyx torquatus
CCACAAGACCTGATTGTGCCCTCCATCTGTGTTTTACAATGCACTCATCCCAGGCCTCTGTTGCACGACACCTCCCCTGGGCTGCCACATGACCTGATTGTGCCCTACATCTGTGTTTTACAATGCACTCATCCCAGGTCAGTGAAGTCTTCAGTGCCACAAGCAGTACCAAATGAAGGCAGCTGCCAGAATCACACGTGGAGTGAACAAGTGAGTGATTCCTGTAACTTACAGAAGAAGCTCCCAATGTGGATGCCATCACTCGCATTAGCTAGCTAAGGTTTACGCAAAATGTGGCCATTTGAAAGTAAAACAAGAAATCTATTTTCATCGTCTAAAAGCCCTAGTAATACTTCACTCCATCACAAGTCACAGACATCTATATCTTCATGGGTCTCTGCATGCAAATGTGTGTGCCAACCACACCTATCATTTTTGTGACATCTCCCATGGACCAGTGAGTCCTGCAGCACAGGACCAGGACAACAGAAGAGGAAGGCTCCATGGTCTGTTGTGCTTGCTACACCTCCATGAGATTATATGTCCATAGACCCATTGGCTTCTTCTGACAGTATTGTCAACTTGACATAATCTAGAATCACCGCAGAGATGGGCCTCTGGGCATGCCTTGGGGGAGTGGGTGTCTTGATTATGATAATTGATGTGGAAAAACTCATCTTAACTGTGGACAGGGAGCCCTGGACTGTATAAAAAGGAGAACGTGAGCTGAGCATCAGGATGCTTGCATCTCACTCTGTCTCCTGATGTACATGTGATGAGTCCTGCTGTTTCCACCCCTGCTGCCTTCACTTCTTTACCATGATGGACCGCACCCTTGGACCTGAGCCAGAATAAACCCTTTCTCCTCTAAGTTGGCTTGGTCAGAGTGTTTTGTCACGGCATCAGAAGAAGTGAGGACAGGTACATTCCACTGGTACACAAGATCCTGGAGGATCAGCTCCATCACAGCCTGATTCCCAGTGTGTCCCAGAGCCTGGCACACTGCCCCTGTTAGTTGAAGAAGGTGTGAATGTGTGAAAACCATACCATCTGGCAGTGGCCAGAACTGAGCCTGACAGAGCCTCGCTTCGATTCATAGTGGGACTCCAGTTGCTTACTGTGGTGGCCTTAGAGGACTCAGCAGGGCTCCTGAATGTGACATTCTGAAGCCTGATTTGATAAGAAACTCATTTTTAAGAAGTCTCTTGCAGAACAGTATCCTGAGAATTGTACATGCTGTCAGATGATGCTGGGCTCGGCAGATTTACAGGGCAGCCTCGGCACTTCTGATCTGACCTCCAGGTCTAAGCACACTGCCACTGGAGGGCAGGAGGAGCCAGCGAGTCTTTCTGCCTCCTCACACTGTCCTGCTGGGTCTCCTCTCTAGCCTCCAGTCCCACGTATAGCTCCTCCCTGCAAGGCTCCAGCTCCTGCCCTCTTAACATCATCACTTGTTTCTTTGTCCCTCCGTCTTAGCATCCTGTCCTTTCCGGCACCTCTTCTGCATTCAGTGGCACCCCAAGTCTCCAGACAATACCCGGGGAAGGCAGGACTAGTAGTTACTATCTTCTGTAGCATCTCCTTGCTGTGGATAAGGTCTCAGTGATCTCACCTCTGGCTGTCTCAAAGTATCCTCTTTCTGTGCTAATGTTCCCCCTGAGACATTTGATAGAGCCCTATCAGGACCATTTGATCAACACTTACTAAGCTTGTATGAACATTGTGATGGTCCTCTGACAGGAATTCCATTGCTCCCCTGATGTGAGATGTCCTTCTGTATGCTGTGAATATGTTCTATTACCATTGGTTAATAAAGAAGCTGATTTGGCCAATGGCCAGGCAAAATAGAGCCAGGTGGGAAATCCAAGCATAGATACAGGGAAAAAGAAAGTGGAGTCTGGGAGATGCAAGTAGCTGCCAGAGAAGCAAGATGTGACGTAATGTCACTGCCAAGTGGCAATACATAGATAGATTAATAGAGTGGGCTAATTTAAGATGTAAAAACTAGTTAGTAATAAGCCTGAGCCTTTGACCAAACAATTTGTAATTAATATAAACCTCAGGGTGAATATTTAGGACCTGGCAGGTGGGAGAGAAACCTCCAGTTACACTTTTCCCATCCTAGAGATGGGTAAACTGAGTCCTAGGGATGTTAAGAAACCTGTTCCAGGCTGTATAGTTAATAATTGGTCATCTGAGGCTAGGGACAAATCCTGGGCCAGATGCCCTAGTAGAAAGAGAATTTTCTTTCTGTTCCTTGACATGGTTTCTTCTCTCTGTTGAATATGCTCAATCTAGTGTTGGATGTTTTCTTGTTCATTTTGGAGGGAGGAGTTGTTATATTTTGTTTTGAGACAGGAACTCAGTATGTAGATCAGGTTGGCTTCAAACATACATTTCTCTTGTCTCAGCCTCCTGAGCGCTGGGATGTGAGCTACCATGGCCTCGTGTCTACTAGTTTGTGATTGTGCTTTTTGTAGGGACCAACACTGATTGTGGGTAGAAGGTGAAACTAATTCATAAAGCCCTTTCTGTAGATACTCAGTGCCTGTGATAGGTGCTCAGACAGGAGTGAGTGAAGGGATGGAGGGGTAGACAGACAGATGATAGAAAGACAGATAGACATAAGTAAGAAAACAGAAAAGGAGAGGAAGAAAGAGAATGAAGAAGGGAAATAATGAAAGAAGGAAACAGGAGGAAGAAGAAGATAGAAGATGGATGAGAGGAAGAAGGAGCAGATATGGATGGAGGAATGGATCAGGGACAGGAGTGTAGAACAGTGGGTGGAAGAAAAGATGGGGACGGATGAATAAGAGAATGTGTGTGGTGGTTTGCATGGAAATGATCCATAGACTCATGTGTTTGAATGCTTGGCCCTTAGGGAGTAGCACTCTTAGGAGGTATGGCCTTTTTGGAGTAGGTGTGACCTTGTTGGAGGAAGTGTGTCACTATGGAGGTGGCCTTTGAAGTCTTATAAACTCAAGTCTGGCCAATGTGACAGAGCTTTTCCTTCTGCTGCCTGCGGATCAAAATGCAGGACTCTCAGTTCCTTCTCCAGCACTATGTCTGCCTGCACACTGCGATGTCCCACCCTGATGATAATGGGCTAAACCTCTGAAACTGTAATCTACCCCCATTAAATGTTTTCCTTTATGGAGAGTTGCTGTGGTCACGGTGTCTCTTCACAGCAATGGAAACCCTAACTAAGATGATATAGATGGATTAAGAGTGGACTAATTGATGGATATGATGACGTAGTGAAAGGAATACATACTTAGATGACTGGACAGAATGGATAGAGAGATGAGTAAATGGATGGGTGAATGGCTATGTGGTCAGCAAGGTAGATGGAGTGGGTGAGTGAGTGACAGGATGGGTAAATGGAGGGTGAGTGGAGTGGATGGGTGGATATGTGGCTACAGACAGTGTCTTAGGGTTTCTATTGCTGTGGATGGACACCATGACCACACAACTCTTTCTTATAAAGGAAAGCATTTAATTGGGGCTGGCTTATAGTTCCAGAGGTTTAGTCCATTATCATCATGGCAGGAAGTATCGTGGTGCGCAGGCAGACACGGTGCTGGAGAAGTAGCTTGGAGTTCTCCATTTGAGTTCTCAAACAGCAGGAAGAGAGAATGAGCCACTGGGCCTGGTTTGAGCTTCTGAAACCTTAAAGTCCTCACCTTGTGACACATTTCCTCCAACAATGCCACACCTACTTCAACAAGGCCACACCCCAATAATGCCATTCCCTACGAGTCTATGTGGGCCATTTTCATTCAAACCGCCACAGATAGATTGGGTGAATAGATGAATGAGTGGGTGGGTGAATAGGGTAGATTGACTGATGGGTAGACTGGGTGCAGAGATGAGGAAATGGGCAGATGAATTCATGGATGGATGAGTGGATAAATAGATGTATTGGCCAGATGTATGTATGTATGTATGTATGTATGTATGTATGTATGTATGTATGGCTGGGCGGATATATGGATGGATAGACGACATGGAAGAGAGGATGAAGTGGATGAATAGGTAGATACATGGACTTGGTGGATAGATAAGTAGTGGGTTTGTAGATAAGCACATGGGTGGGTGAATATATGAATGGACAGAATGATGGGTATGGATGGATGGGTGGGTGGAATAAGTTAACAGATAGATTGGGTGGATGGGCAGATGGGCAAACAGGCAGATAAACATCTCTCCAAGCTGGTGAGGCTCTATGCAGTGGATACTCAAAACCTTAAGTGGAAAGCACCACCTGGCTGGGGAGCAGGTCTGCTCCTGGGTTAGAGAGTGCTCTGCGTCAGGCTGGGAACCTGGCAGTTGTATGTGTGAAGGAGTTGGGGAGAGAGGTGAGAGAGTCTGAAGAGCTAACAGCAACGCCCTGTGACACTGCCCACAGTCCTCCTAATAGCTAAGTCCTCTACTCTGGTCCTGAGGTAAGTTGAAGGTTCTGAGATTCCATGCCTGCAAGACTTAGAACTCCAGTGCTAGGGGGACGGCCAGTCAGAAAAGTGCTTCTATGCAAGAAACTAGGAGGCCCTGAGTTCAATCCCCAGCACCCATGGAAAAGACAGAGTGATTTTTCTTTTAAATAATCCTGTTGCTGGAGATGGAGAGACAGGGAGATCCCTGGGGCTTGCTGGTCAGCCAGTCTAGCCAAATCGGTGAGCTCTAGGTTTCATGAGAGACCCTGCCTCAGAGAATAGGGTAGAGAGTGATCTAGGACAGCAGCAACGATGATCTCTGGCCTCCGCATGCATGTGAACATGTGCTGACATGAAGAGAGAGAGGAGAGGACTTAAAATGATATCTACCGTGTTTCCGAACTGTCCTAAGCACTGTAAAGATTTGATTTTAAGCTGTGAGTGGCACCTGCCTGTAATCCCAGTACAGTAAATGAGTGAGGCTTAGTTTTGAACCCTGGCCAGCTAAGTGGATCCAGATTCCACGCTTTTGAGACGTCTCCCAATTCTCAAGGAATAAAGCGTTCTGCATGTTTTAGCCTTCAAAGATCTGGTGCTTGTAGCTGGAAAGTGTAGGTTGCAGGGGGTTGGGTAGCATCCCTGGAAAGACTGGGGGAGTGTCCATCGGCCTACAAGAGGAGAGAGGGAGGAGGCCTGGCTGGCGCCATTTAGCGGGTCCTTGCTGATGCCAGGCGCTCAGCTGTCACTCTTGCTGTTAACCTTGGGGGGAAAACACATTTGTGGCAGATAACAGGCACAGGGTGTGCCGGCCCTCTGCCCGCCGCAGGCCTGATGGATGGGCTACATGGGCCCCCCCTGACCTGTGTGTGTACTGTTATCTGCTCGGCCACGGGAAGCTGTTCATCACAGCGACAGCTAGGCGAGGAGTACCTGCTAGGCCTGCATCAGCCAGAACCACCAGCATCCTGGGAGGAAAGAAGGGAGGTTGTCCAGGTGATAGGGCAGCATCAGGTGGGGAAACAGAGGAAGGCTGGGGATCCAGGGCCAGGAGCTCCCCAGTGCTGGGACTGGGCCCCAGCAGTGGCACTGTATTCTGGGGGTGATGCCTGGATTCTTTCTGCTCCCAGTGGTATTTTGGAAGAGCTCTGTGACCACGGACTAGTTGCTCAACCATCCTGAGATGCAATATGAGATTAAGCTTTACTAGACACAGAGAATAACTTTTCCTCCATCATCAATCACAAGGCTCTGGAAATAAAATTAATTAATGAATTAATAAAAAAGAAAAAAAAACCAAGGTTCTGACATATCTCACCATCCTCTCTACTCTGATTCTCCAGGGTCCAGACTGACAGCTCAGAGAGGGTACATGACTTGTGCATGGTCACACAGCACATCAGTATGCCACCAAGAATGGAAATTGGATATTAAGCCCAGAACTGAGTGCCACCATGCCAATTAGCTGTTATTCCTGTAAAACCAGATTACATTATCCTCCACATAACCTGCCAGTATCTTCCTGTTACGCTCAGAAACAACCCACAAAGAGCCCTCCCAGCCCTCCCGTCACTGCATCTCCCTGTCACTCATTCTCTCATCAAGTTCCAGCCACAATGCCATCTCACCTGGTGGCCTTGGCAACAATCTCTCCCCCCACCCCGCCTCTCTTGGTATGACTGGCTAGAGCCCTCCCAGCTATAGAGCTCACCTCAGTGGGTCACTTCTGGGAAGACTTGCTGGCATCCACAGCCCTGTCTCACCCTGCTCCGTTCCCAGGTCTCAGCGACTCCCCACACCCAGCACAGCCCCATGCGATGTTGTCTGCCCACTTGTTTTCCATCCGTCTCTCACCAGGACAAATGCACCAGGATCATGGCCTGGTGATCCTGAGGGTGCCTTGGGATTGAACTAGATAGTGTCTCCTACCCCAGGACCTTTGCACAGCTCCTTCTTTCCCCTCCCTTTCCCACCTCAGCTCCTAGTCACTTACCAAAT
The DNA here is from genome assembly GCA_028555095.1 of Dicrostonyx torquatus. Taxonomy (NCBI): domain Eukaryota; kingdom Metazoa; phylum Chordata; class Mammalia; order Rodentia; family Cricetidae; genus Dicrostonyx; species Dicrostonyx torquatus. The sequence continues at coordinate 7,183,002 of JAQHUG010000077.1, forward strand.
CAGTACATCCGTCACACCACAATGGTGGCCTCAGCACCACTCTGGGGGAAAGCATGGAGGACAAGGGGGGGGGGGTAATGCCTCCTCCTCTTGATGTGAGATGGGCTATGACTTCTTCTCACCATAGAATGGGGTGTAACACAGGGATCCTTCTGCAGGAAAGCCAGGGGCCCTGAGCCACTATGTACAGTACACAGCAAGGTGTCCTGAGGACCCCGTGCTAAAATGCTTCAATCACTCTCTGAGAGGAGGTCAACCAAGGTTCATTTGACCACATGGGGAGGCTGGGGGCTCTGCCTACCAACCTCTCACCAAGTCCTCGTAAGACCAGCATCGAGCCACTGGGTGTGGCCTTCTGAGCCCTAATTCAGAGAAAATACAGGCAGCAATAGATATAACAGTGCCCCAGCTCCTTCTATGCCAGTGCTAGAGATCCAAAGCTAATGTCTGCCACTCACCACCCCTCCAGTGCCCCAGAATGTTGGGTCAATCACCCTGGGGCCGACCTTTCTTTCTTTCTCTCTCTCTCCCACTGAAATCTGTGTCTGGTCTCGATGCATCCCCAGTCATGAGCAATGTCTGACACATTGTGGTGGCTCAAGCCAACACCATTGGTCATTTCGGTCCTCTGTTACACCACCATGGACAGAGACATTCTATCCTTACCTAAAGCCATACAGCAGAGCAAGAGGCCCAATTCTTTCTGGCTCCTCTCTGCAGATGGAAGGATAGGGATTCTGGGGGTGGGACCCTGAAAGTGGGAGGTGAGGGGGCCACCTGTCCTTCAGCTTAACCTTTCATTTCCCTCCGGCAGAAAGAGGCCAGAGAGGGGAAGGGATGTGTCCAGGGTCACAACACAACCAGAAGCTCCACATTCCTGGCTCAAGTGTCGCAGGCCACATTCACAGAACCTCTGTGGACTAAGCTCTGCACAAGACCAGGCTGGAGAAGATAGTCTGCACCTCTGGGTACAAAGCCGAGGACACAGAACCAGATACTGCTTAGGAAAGCCGCTGCGGCCTCAACCCTCCCGTGAGGCTTTTTACACCAGCCAGGAAGACAGCAGTAGGGTTCTTTTCACGAGAGGAAACTGAGGCTCAGACAGAATAGATGAAACCTGAGAGGCCCGACTGGTCCCCTCAGGGTCAGGACCTGAATGCAAGGCTGTCTCTCATAACACTGGCTACCTGGCTAGGTTAGGGGCATCGAGACCACCCACAAGTCTGAGAGAGACTGAGTGGCAGTTAAGGAAGCAGGGTTTTCCCAAAGACTGAGCAGATGGATGGTGCGCCCTGGCACCATGTCAGAGAACGGGCGGCAAGTGGGTCCCCACTGCTACCCTCGCTGCTGGGTCACCTTCCTTGGCACCCCGCCCCCACCTCGCCTGAACAAGGGCTGGAAAATAAATGAGTCTGTTTATGAAGACCATCATGTTGCGGGCAAAACAAGGCACTCGGCAGAGCTGCTCGGCGTCTCTAATGGGACATTATTTATGTCATTTTCCTCTAGGCGTTGGAGCCATTACCGCCCGGGATGGTGCTCCGTCACCCTCCACTCCCCCAGTGATGTTCCAATGTCACGCTGAAGGATGTGTGCCGTAGCTTCACGGGGACCAAATGGCTGCCAGCCCCGGGACCCGGAAAGGAAAGAGGGGATGAGGTCGCCTCTTTCCTGCTAGTCAGGGTTCCCGGCCCGATGCCAGCAGAGTCCAGTTCTTCTCCTCTTGCTTTTGGTGCCCGAGACCTGCCAGTGGTTGAAATCCTCCATGGCTTCCCATTGAGCTGTAGAGAGTTTAGTGATCACAGAAGCCTCGGGGCTGGGCCACGCCCACCACCTCCAGCCTCAGATGTGGCCTCGCCCATCTGCCTGCCAGGTCTTTGGGCTTGGCTAGGACTGTATCCAACCAGTACCCCTACTCCATAGAGGGCGCCCACAACATCTGCTCTTCTAGCTAGCTACCCCAGTCTCCCCTAGAAGGGAGGCAGCCCGCAACCCGGTCTCCCTCTGGCACACCAAACGACAGACACTGATTCAGACCACTCCTGGGATTAAAGGCGTGTGCCACCACCGCCCGGCACAGCACTTGGGAGGCAGAGGCAGGCGGATCTCTGTGAGTTCGAGACCAGCCTGGTCTACAAGAGCTAGTTCCAGGACAGGCTCCAAAGCCACAGAGAAACCCTGTCTCGAAAAATAAAAAAAAAAAAAAAAGACCACTCCTGGGGCCTCCAGCTCCTCACACCTGTATTCCACTCATGCACGTAATACCAGCACTTGGGAAACGGTGGCAGGAGGATTGCCATGTGTTCAAGGTCAGAATGAGCTATAAAACACATACCAGGCCATTCAAAAAGCACCTTTCTTGGAGCTGGGTTAGGCTTTCCCAGGTGCCAAGCAATAGCATCCTTTAGAGCAGCGGTTCTCTACATGTGGGTCACGATGCTCCCTTCACAGGGGTCGTCTAAGACCATCTGCATATCAGATATTACATTATGATTCATAACAGTAGCAAAATTACAGTTATGAAGTAGCAACGAAAATAGTTTTATGGTTGGGGTCACCACAACATGAGGAACTGTGTCAAGGGGTTGCAGTGTTAGGAAGGTAGAGGACCACTGCTCTAGAACCAGCTGGAAATTGCCAGCGATAAGACCAAGTTCAAACACATGGATTGCTCCCACACACCCAGTGTCCAGGGGATGCTCCGACTCATGCCCCTCTGCTATCCCCGCTCCCCCCTCTCCTCTTCCCCTCCTTCCTGTTGCCTGGTTCTCAGTGGTGCAAGCAGCTCCAGAGTCAGCCCAGCCTCTGCCTCAGGAAGCCCTATCCCACTGCTCTGATGTGCTTGCTGAAGCCAGAGTCTAATTCAAGAGCTTGCTGAGCCTCAACTCCTGCTCTAGGGTGGAGATGCTGGGTGCTCAGAAAACCGCAAGGATGTCTTGTGGGTTGCATTGGCAACTGCGGTGATAGGGGCTCTTTCCAGGGCCAGGGAAGCAGAGTAACCCCGAAATCCCACACACAGGCCTGCCTCAGCACTGTTTGTCGGGGGATCACTGGAGCCCCTCCCCACTCCACGATGCCTCTGCTCCATGTGGTTGGGCAATGAGTGGATTGGTGGCTGGTTTACTGGCACCTTTCCGCTGGCGACTCCTGAAGGCGGGGCTGCTAGTATCTCCTCGGTATCCTGTATTTAGCACAGTGCCTGGGAGAGAGCATGTTCTGAGCAAGCACATGAAATGAGCTCAATTCTTTCCTACCACAGCCTTACAACATGGGATCGCCTCTGTTTATTTCCGATCATTTTTGTTTTTATCTCTTAAATTTTGTTCTCCTTAGTTTCTTTGGGTTTATTGTCATTTATTCCTAGTAACCTAGTAACCTGCATTGAAATTTTAGTTTATTTTTAGACCATCTTACTTTCCGGTGTGTGTGTGTGTGTGTGTGTGTGTGTGTGTGTGTGTGTGTGTGGAGATGAAAGTCAGAGGTCACCATCCAGTGTCTTCTTCAATTGCTCTCTACCTTACATTCTGAGACAAGCTGTCTGAGTTTGGAGCTCACCTGTTCAGCTAGGTTGGCTGGCCAGCAAGCCTCGGGGATCCTACTGTCTCCACCTTCAGTTCTAGGATTGTGTGTGTGTGTGTGTGTGTGTGTGTGTGTGGTTTCTTTTTGTTTGTTTGTTTGTTTTTATGTGCGCTAGGATGCCAAACTCCAGTCCTCACGCTTATGCATAAATCTTTTCCCCACTGAGCCACCATCTCCCCAGCCTATAATCATCTTGCTTTCCAACAAATTCATTAAAGACTATAAATTACCCTCTGATTTTTATTTTATATTTTTATTATTTATTTATTTAGTCTACACAAAGACCACTTCAGATAGGACTTACTCTCTCTACTGTTTGGCTTTAAACAACTGTATTAGTTACTTTTCTATTGCTGTGGTAAAATGCCATGACCAAGGCAGCTTATTCAAAAAAGGTTTTATTTGGCTTATGGTTCCTGAGGGATGAGTGCATCACGGCAGGGAACTGGGGCAGCAAGCAAAAAACAGAGAGAGAGAGCTGGGAAGACAGAGTTTTTGAAACCTCAGAGTCTGTCCCCAGTGACAAACATTCTCCAGCAAGGGGATTGTATACTGCCAACTTGGGGCTGCAACCATACATGACTGAAAGAGCTAGACAGCCCCTGTGTATGAGAGCACAGACCCATGCACGGGGCTCCATCCTGGGTGCCTAATTATCTCCAAGGGCCGTGTCTCCCAACCTCATCACTTTGGGGATAGGGTTTGAATGTATAGGTTGGGGGACATGCTGATCTTCAACCTCCCTCAGTTTTTATCAGAGGTCTCACACGGTGACTGGTCAAGCCTGATGGTATACTCTTCCCTCTCCCCCTCCCATCTCCCTTCTCTCACTCTTCTCTTCCCTCTCTTTCTTGCCCATCTCTTCTCTCCTCTTTTGATTCAGAGCTCTAGATGAGCCTCCCTTATGGAACTGCCCTCTTCAGGGACTGTGTCTTGAACCCGGCTTAGCATCTGTGGCCCAAGGACTTGGCAGTAGTGCCTCTGGAGTCCCCTCAGAGCTTTAATCCCTAGCTCTCATAGGTTCCTCTCTTGTATGCACCTCTAAGCTGGCCTTTCCTTTCTCAGGGTGCTCACCCAGGCAGGTATGAGACTGAGGGTCTGCCCAGGAGGCTTAAGTGAACTTGGCCTGCTCCAACCTCAGCATCCCTCTGGGAGCTGGAGGTGACTTTGACGCCTCTAAGGATTTGCCTAGTGCTGCCTCCTAGCTTGCAGATAGCAAACGCCCAGTCCTGGTGATTTCAGTTGGAAACTTCACTACACAGCCACTGTGTGTCAGCCGCTGTCATGCTCATGACTCTCTCGACTCTCGCTGAAGGTATCTGATGCTGAATCGGGTGAACTGGGTTTGAACCCCACAACCCACATGGTGGGAGAAGAGACTGAAATTTGTACTGTGACCTCCATACACGTGCCATGGAGTGCATGCATGTGTGTGTCCTTGCACAATGTGTTTGTAACTCCTCTGACACTGCCAGTGAGGTCACAGGAGAGGCACTGGGTATAGTCCTGGACCTAGGACAAAGCTCTCCTAAGCTAGATATCCCAGGACAGGGAGTTGAACATAGACCCCCCCATCGGTACACTAGGAGATGTCTGGGGAAAGAAAGGGAGGATGCCAGCCGTCCCCACTGCCTATCAGGCTCCCTGGAGGCTTCTTATAAAGTCTCCTGGCTGTAGAGAGGAGGCTGCCCCTTCCACTGTGTGCAGCAAGCCTGCCTCAGGGCAGGATTTCTGGTCTGTCTTACCCTAACCACTCCCTGATGAAGTGCGAACCCAGTGGACAGAAGGCTGGGCCAAGGCCACACCAATAGCAGACAGAGGTGCCTGGAGAGTGCCTGAGTGTCTGAGTATAAGGGGACACTTCAAAAGGGGCAGATGAAGCCTAGGGTTCCCCTCCCTTTCTTTCCTCAGTGTCCTTTCTGTGATATTTTGTTTGTACTCTAACAAATAAAGCTTGCCTGAAGATCAGAGTGCAGAGCTAAGCCACTAGTTAACCATAGAGGCCAGGCAATGGTGGCACACACCTTTAATCCCAGTACTCAGGAGACAGGGGCAGATGGATCTCTGTGAAGTCAAGGCCACCCTGGGTTACATGAGATTGAACCTGTCTAAAGAAGAAACAGCACTCACACAAAGGTGATTCCAGCACTTGGGACCACACACCCTTAATCCAGCACTAGGGAGGTGGAGACAGGAGTGATATGGCTGGCCCAAGGAATATAAGGCAGGAGGAGATTGAAGCTCAGATGCATTCAGATAGAGATAGGATCGCCCCTTCGGTCTGAGCATTGGTAGAGGTAAGAACTCTCTAGTGACTGACCATTCTGCTTCTCTGATCTTCAGGTAAGCTTTATTTGTTAGATTACAAGCAAAATATCACTACAGAACACCTTCTAAGAGTTGGGCCCCAGCTGGGAATGGAGAAGGCTGAGCGACTACCTTGGGAAGATCCAGGGCAAGTGCTACTAGGCCAAACAGAAAGCAAGAATAGGGGAAGAAAATATTGTGTGTGTCAGATGGAGAGAAGGGAAGCCAGGCATGGTAGGACATACCCTTAATCCCCCATTTGTGAGGCTGAGGCAGGAGTATTGGGCTACAGAGTGAGTTCAAAGTCAGTTGAGGCAAGTTAATGAAACCTTGTCTCAAAAAGAATAAAGGGCACTGAGAGCATAGCTAAGGCCCTTGCCTAGCGGAAGTAAAGCCCCAAGTTCAGTCTCCAGAACAGCAGAATAACAGCAAAGATGTTAGGGTCGAATGTGACAACATAGCTGGGCCTCATATGGACATGGTGTGCAGTAGGTACCGGCTCCCTCCTCTCTCTGGTCATGGGGGATAAGTATCCACATAGGGGGTCAAGAGCAAGGAACTAGCAGATGATACAGGATGAAACCCAGCCACCACTCCCCAACCTGCAGGCATACACCTCTATCTGGTCCCTAACAGGCTCAGAAGCACAGCAGAGGAGCTGCCTGCCCTCCTGTCCCTTGGCGTGACGGTGGCTGCATTAAAGGTAGTAGCGTGACGGAATGGCCACACGGGTGGTGCAGGCAGAATTATGGCTCCTCGTTGGTCTTATTTATGATCTCACTGTCTCTGCTTCTGCTTTGCTGTCCAGGGCTTGAGCAGAGGGAGGGAGCCCCAGCCTGCTTAGCCCAGGGTGACCTTGCAGACAGCATTCCTGTCCCCAACAGTTTCTGCAGTAGGATTGAGCTTGGGGTTAGGGTTACTGCAGCCCCAGTGCCCAGATCATGTCCCTGGTCATCTGTTTTAGTCAAAGAGTGGGACCAGGAAGGGGAAAGTGTTTACCAAAACCTCTGTGCCACAAAGTGCATGGACCTAATTACTTTCAATCAACACAATCATTCTGCTCTGGAATCCTACCCCCATGTCAGAAATGAGGGCATTGCAACTTGGAGAGGTTAATTAACGGGTCTAAAATCACATTGAAGTAAAATGCAAACCACTTTTCCCTCTGAACCGCTGGACTCTAGCATCATTTGCTTGCATATTCTCCTCCTCTCCCCCAACTTTCTCTGTGGAGCAGAAAGAAGTTCATAGCTTGGGTCATCAGGTCACACAAGTCTAGGTAACTATTCCAGTTATGCCAATTCCTCTCTGCACCCGGGGTTTCCATCTATAAAGTGTACATATTAATGTCCTCCCCCTTATCCTGAAGCTTAGGTGGGTGAGGTACCAGGCACAAAAGCCTTCAAGTAGCCCCCCGTGCTGGTAGAGCTCTGACACAATCACACAATCGGAAGCCAGGAGAGGGTTAAAGAGAAAGGATCTGCTCTTTTCCAGGTGGCAAGAACATCTTTGAGGCAAACTTCACCTGTTTACAGCCCATTACAAGCCATTATTGCTGTGTCTGGGGCAGAGGCACAGCCTTGACCTTGGTGCGTGCCTGACAGCAGCAGGCTGTAATCTGGGCAGCAGGAGCCATTTCAGCCTCACCAAAAGGGTCACAGGAGACTGAGGGCCTCTTTGAGGGCCCTCTCTGTCCCAGCCTCCAAGCCCAGCCTATAGCCTCCAGATCAGCACTCATAGTTCGTAGCGTTGGCTGGTTTACAGTGATGGGGGATGACTCTGTCAAGAGCCAGGTTGCAGAGAGCCCCTAGGAGGTGAGCCAATCTCCCTGTGTTTAGAGAATGGAGTGAGTTCAAGTCAGGGGGAGTCAGACTGGATCTCCAAGGACTCCAGACCAGACTTTAAGATGCTCACAGCCAGGATTTCAGTATGATGGAAGAGGTGTAGTTGTAGAGGTTTTTTTTTTTTATTTACTGTATTGAGTAGGTAATGCCACCTCTGATCTCAAGAAAGGCAGACTCTAGATGCAGGTGGCTCTAGGTCAAATCTCTTCTCAAAAAATCCCAGAGAGAGAGAGAGAGAGAGAGAGAGAGAGAGAGACAGGAGAGAGTTTGAGTCTAAGCTTCTGCCTTCCTTTAATTGCTTGCTCCTCTTTTCTGCAAATTTTTGCAAACCCTCCCTTTTTTAAGGTTTTTTTTTTGTTTTGCAAAGCCTTCCATGCCCCTAGGTTTTTCCCCCATTCCCCTTCAACAACAACATTCATACTCAAGTGTAAATGGCTAGCAATAGCTCTCGGTCCCTCCCAGGCTCTGCTTCTAGGATCCCATCATAGATGGTCCTTTGCAAGCTTCCTGTGGGCTTAAGGTACGTAATCTCCACCCACTGAGGAACTAATTGGTTTCCTACTGTATCCCAGAACCCATGCTGGACAACTTATGCCTGCTATCTTACATAACAGAGGAAAGTGAGGGCTCGAGAGTATACACCACCTACTCAGGGTCACATAGTTGGTAAGTGGTGAAACAGGGACTTGTCCTGGTTCTGGCAGGAATAACCTACCAGTGTACGACAGCGTGCTTATTGCTGTAACAGCCTAAATGGGAGAGTTCGGTGGTCTTAGAAGTGGGCAGCTATAAGGACATCTTCCCAAAGCAGGAAGACTTATATGTCTGAAGTCTCGAACCCTAGAAAGGAGCATACAAGCCAGAGGGAAGGTCCTGTGCCTGTGGGTCAGGGACAGCCAGCAAGCAGCATGTTCCTGTGGCTGAAACACACCCTTCACCGTAGTCCTGGTGGAGACTTGCGGGGCTCAGGGTGCTGACCCTCAAAGGCTCTGGCTGCTCAGCTCACTGGGCTCTGTCCTACAGAAAACTGGACTCCATGGCTGACCTGATGGACCAGAAGGACCTGCATGCCTCTGTTTAGAGACGTGACTCCAGTGGCCAGAATGGAAGATGGATTGGCGAAAAAAACACTGGAGAGGGAAGTGTTTATTGGGAAGAGATTGAGGCCCTACTTTAAGGCTACGAGTGGAGTAAAGAAAAGGAAGAGGCTCAAGAGAGAATGTGACCTGGGGGAGGAGAACACTGGATTTGGGGCACTGCACATGGTCAAGGGAGAGGAGAAGCCAGTGATGCTCACAAGTGTTGGTCACTAATTGTCTCCCGACAGAGTGAGAAGACAGGTATGTTTGACTAGTCTAGCCTAGATTCCACGTGAATACACTGAACTTTAAGTTCTTCTCCAGGGGCCGCTGTTGAGAAGGCAGTGGGCAGTTCTCCTGGAGCTCAGAGCCAGGTGGGAGGGAAGTTTTCTATGGGAAACTCTGATTGGCTCTTTGTGACATCATAGAAACAAAGATAGGGGTGGTGCCCTTGAGCGTTGAAACACTGAGGGTAACTTGACCCATTTTTCTCTGCTTGAACTCGCTGTCAGGAGTGAACTTACAGAAATGCATTCTTTCAAGTTGAGTTCTTTGGACTTTTCTCCAAGTTCTTTAGGATTGTGAGCTTCTTGCTGCCTTCACCCCTGGCCTTTACCATCATTCCCCACATGCATCTTTTTACCCTGCCCTAACCCCCAAAAATTGAAGACGTGGGAGAGGGAAGGGGAACTGGAATGGTGGAATGGATGATTTGAGAGCTGAAAACCTCCAAATGGGGAGGTTATATCCTCGAGACAGTGGCATCCATCACCACATTTTCATTATTAAGTAACACGGCGCTGTTCGGGTCTGCTTCCGCACCTTATCTGAACTTACCAGCTGTGCCCTAAATTCCAGCCGTGGCGCCTGTCTGCGGGAATTCAGTTGCCTGTGTTTAAAATGAGTGTTAGCATCTATCATTTCCCCACACCAAATGGTTTTGTGTCGGGGGCTGGCAGCGCTAATCTGTCACCAGGGTACTCCACTGCCCAGCTCGATACCCTCTTCACCGTTGTGGTAGGGAGGGACTGGTGGTCCTCAGGATGGAGGAAATGTCACTGTGAGGACAATTGCAACATTTGGGACTCTTTTATTAAAAAGAAAAAAAACAGAGAGGGAGGGAGGCCATCTGTGTCAATTGCCCATTCTGACTTTCAGCAAGACTCTTAGAGCAACCGGCCTTCTGGTTAGCAGGGAAGTTGGCCCGACTTGTGCAGAGTACCCCGGCAGGGTGCTGTCCGTGGTGCTGACCTACCTTGGCCGCCTTCGTTTCTCAATGACCAAAACACAGCCCAAATATTTGCCCACCTTCAGCCACCTGCTCTGGAATGTACCTCTTTTGGGACTCACAAGCCTTTCATAATATATATTTAAGACACTCATGGACGCTGTATTAGAAAAAAAACCTTGAAAACCTCCAATTGTGTGCTTTAATACCAAAATTAGCCTATTTCCTGAGATTCCTAGACTCCTGGTTAGGAATCTCAGACATATCTGAATGTCACATTGGTACATGCCTATAATCCCAGAATTTGAAGGCTGGTGTCAGAAGATTGCAAGTTCTAGGTAAGTCTGGGCCCCAAAGCAAAACCATGTAAAAATAATTAGATATAACTTGACGAGAGAGAGACAGAGAGACAGAGAGAGAGAGAGACAGAGAGAGGAGCCTCATGGGGAAGAAGCTGTTTGTCAAAATCTTGAGAGTAAATGGGGTAGAATGTGGGAGAAGAGGATGAAAGAGTTGAAGGACTCAAAGTTGGGGAGATGTAGTTGTCACTGGAAGGGAGAAAGAGCCAGAAAGGCTCAAGTTTGAGTCACTTCCATAACACAGTCACTAGTCATGCAATTGGAACAAGTTCACACTCTTTCCAAAACTCTGAGTTTTTTTTTTCCATTTGCAAATCTGGATGATCCTATCTAGTCTGTAGAATTGCAGGAGGGATTAGTGTTAATGGGAGGAACGTGCTGCAGTGGACGCCACACTGCACGCCCGGATCTCCCTTCAGAGCTAAAGGATTTGTTTCACCAACTATCAGGGGTGTCCCTGGCAAGAGGAACCATCAGCCTGTCAGTGCCCAAGGGAGGTACCTCCACTGAAGAGCTCAGATTCATTCACAGAAACAGCTCTTCTGGGGAAGCCGGCATTCCGTTCCTGATTACCCAGGCAGAGTAACACCCACTCCTCACTCCCCCCTCCCTGGAGCGTACAAGCCAGTACCTAGTGATCCTGCCAGCTCAGCTTCAAAGGCATCCACAAGGCTCTATGGGACCTGAGGCTGCTGCATCACAGCCCTGTTTCTTGGTCCCATATCCATCCTCTCTTAATACACTGTCTAATGAAGGCCCTGCACACTGGTCTCCATCCCCACAGTTAGTTGCCCTCTGGGAGGTTGAACAATCCCCAATATGTGGCTAGAGATGTTCTTCTGGCTACAAGGAGGCTCCAGGGTGATTTCTTACTGGGTTTTGCTGTGGTTCAAGTATAGAGTCTGGCCACTTGCGACTCTCGGAGCAGTGCTTTTCTGTCTGAAGGTTATCCCTTCCGAGCCTCTCCCTGTTCAGTATCCTGGCTTCATGCCCCTGGAGACCAGATGGCACTTCCGTTAGCATCTTTCTCTCAGTCTGCCCCTCACCTCCAGGCAAGAGAGTGTTTGAATCAGACTGGACAGATGCCTGGGTGACTTGATAAGATGTGGTCTCATTCCTGATCTCCTCTGAAATGCCCCTTCTTGGATCCCCTTGATCTACAAGAAATGCATGGGTGGCCACAGAGTGCCTGCATTTGGAAGACATTCCATCTTTAGCCAGTGGTTGCTAACTGTGCTTCAGGAGGGCTCTGGGGAAATGGTGTCCAAGCTGCCTTGAGAGGTTCTGGGAACAGGTGTATTCACTCATTAAGGCAGCCTTGCAACTGTATTTATGGATCCAGATTTCATGTTGTGCCCTGGGGACACAATAACGACCCAGAGAGATATGTTTCCTTCCCTAAGAAGATCACGCCTCCGGCTTCCCTTCCAGTCATTCCCTCCCAGGGTTCAACTCCCCATGGTTGCCAGGGAGACCACTTGCTTCTGCCAGTCACAATTTCCTCATTTAGACTCAGTATGTGACTCTCTCCCACGCCATATAGCTCTAATCTGACCTTTGAAGGCCCACCCACCCACCAGGCCCTATACATCTCTCAACTTCTCCTTGGTTTCAAATTAGTTTCGTTGCAGGTCAGCCACAAGCTGGAGTAGAGAGAGACCAAGGTGAGGGTGAGGGAAACAGCTCAGTGGGTAAGAGTACCTGAGTAAGAGCAGTGGGGGTCTTAGTTTTTGTTTTGTTTTTAGTTTTTGAGACAGTCTCTCTCTATATATAGCCCTGGCTGTCCTGGAACTCTGTAGACCAGGCTGGCCTTGAACTCACAGAGATCTGTCAGCCTCTGCCCCCAGAGTGCCGGGATCAAAGGTACAAGATACCACTGCTCCCTGAGGACCAGTGCTTAAATCTCTAACACCCAAGATAAATGTTAACTGTGGAAATGCTGGTTGTGGCCATGTGGATCTGCAACACGCAAGGAAAACGCTGAGACCGTGGCCATGTGGACCTGTAACCCCAGCACTGAATGACAGAGACAGAAACTCTCTGATCAGCTGGCCAGTCTAGCTTCAGGTTCAGAGAAAGGCAATGTCCCAAAAACTAAGGTAGAGGGCCAGAGAGATGGCTCAGAAGGTAAGTCACTAAGCCTGATGACCTGAGTTTGATTCTTGGGGCCCACATGGTAGAAAGAGAGAACCAGCTCCTTCAAATTATCCTCTGACTTTGATATGCACACCATGGTACATATGTGCTCACACATACAAAAACATAAACATATATACACATATTATGTGCTTATACATACACATAAACATATATACACATTATGTTTTTGTAATACAAACACATAGACATATATACACATATTATGTGCTTACACATACAAACATATAGACATATATACACATATTATGTGCTTACACATACAAACACATAGACATATATACACATATTCAAGTAAATGGAAAACAAACTAAGGTATAAAGAGATGGGAAAAGATGTCTGACATCCTCCTTTGCCATCAACATGTGGACACATGGGCAAACACACCTACAAATACAGGTGTACGTACACCACACACACACATGCCAAGGTCACAAGACAGCTGTGTTCATTCATATGGTTTCCTCCAAGGCCAAATGATGCTCATTCCTGACCTCTACCCACCCTCCAGGCCTGAGCCATTCCAGGCCTATGCCATCACAAAGCAGAAACAGTTTTCTCTACAGAGGACTGTCTTGCTGTGTTCAGTCCCCTCAACATGCAGAATGCTTACTTCCAACCATGATGACAAACAGGCACAAAGTGGGGAAATGACTTGGCCAAGGCCATGTTACTCTCCTGAGGGGAAATTTCTGCCCCTGAGCTGACAGTGAGGGCTGGGGAGATGGCTCATTGGGCAAAGCGCCAGTCACCCAGGTGTGAGGACCAGAGTTCAGGTCCTCAGAACCTACAAAATGCAGGCTGGGTGTGGCAGTATGCCTGTAATCCCACCTTACTGGAGGCAAAGGCAGGGGCTTCCTGGAACAAGCTGCCTATCTGGGCTAGCTGTATAGATGTTCAACTGAGATACCCAGCCTCAATGTACAGTGTATCTGCACACGGGGGCACACCAACACACATGAAAATGTGAATATACACTGCAGAGACACACACGCACACACACACAAGTTAGAAAATAAAGCAAGAGAGATTGATGGATGTAAAACACACCGGTGGAAAGAATGGAGGCAAAGCAGTGGGAAGACCCAGAGGGGAACAGGGTGAGGGAGGCAGAGGAAATGAGAGCAGGGAGGAGGAGGCAGAGGAGGAGATGGGAGAAGGTGTTGGGGGGGGGAGAGAAGAAAGAGAGGAAAGGGGGGACAGAAAAAGGAGAGGGGGGCTCTGGCCCCCAAAGTACAGCCCCCAAAGTATTTTTGTTTTCCTAACACAATTCTCTTTCATTTGACCTTAAAAGAGTCTGTTTGTGTTGAGATTTTAAATTGAGAATTTTTTTTCCCTTTTTACAAAAACATCCCTGTGCAGTTAGGCCAGTTCTAGATTAATTTCTATTCATGCCAGTGGCTTCAGTATTTATTCTCCTCCAAAATCACTGAGTTGGAAGGGACGGAGTGAAAGTCATTTGGCTCTGTGTTTATTTGCGTTCCGAGCCTGAGCCCAGGGGTGGGGTGAGGGCAGCGCAGCTCACAGCAAGCAGGAGTGGGTGGTAGCCAGAGCCTGGCTTCTAGCCAAACCCAGGGAAGAGCAGGATGCTGGTGGACAGGCCAGAGCCACAAATCCCCAGTTCTCAGCCAGTCAGCATCCCGGATGGATTTTGAAGCTTCTAGTAAACTCCACGCCAGTGCGGACTAGAAGCCCAGTCTGGGTTTGGGAATCCAGCTGGCTTCACCATTTAAGGCCTTGCAGTACCCAGCAACAGTCTCTTCATTCTCTGAGCCTCATTGGATCCTCTTCTGCAAAACGAGATCAGTGCTCATCATCTGTGCTGGCATGAGGGAGGAGCAAGGAAGTAACATTCCAGGCAGAGTGTGGCATGGTGTTTGGGGGTTGAGTAAATAGAGCTCCTCCTGCACACGAGTAGGAATTTGCAAGCGGAAGAAACACAAAGAGGCGACTAAGGGCTCTGGAAATAGGTAGACCTACCTATATTCAAATATATTAATTCTGGGCTGAGAGTCCAGCTGCCCTACTGTGTGCCTGGCTGTGCAACCTTGGCCCAGCAGACGTGCTTCTCTGAGCCAATGTTTATGAGAATTCCAAATGGAGTTGATAACTGTGGCACCTCCTAGTGTGTGTGAATGAGTAAATTAGAACACACGTGCATGTGGCCCAACATGCTGCCTGGTCACAGGAAGAGCTCCCTGGGTGCTCATTAGAAACAAAGCATGTAGAATGAGAGTCACACAGCAGAGATGCATAGTTGGGAGAGCAAGCCCAAAGGCCAGGAAGCAGGAACAGGCAGAAGGTGACTCCGGGACTGGAAACCTCAGAGTGAGTGGTAGGAGCTGGGCGGCAGTCGATGGCAGAAGGGCCACACAGACCTTGTATGCTAGGCTAGGGAGGGTCTGTTGTTGTTGTTTATTTTTATTTCTTATTTTGAGTCTGGGCTTCTCTTTGTAACAGCTCTGGCTATCCTGGAACTCACTCTGTAGACCAGGCTGCCCTCAAACTCAGAGATTCACCTGCCTCTGCCTCCCGAATGCTGGGGTTAAAGGTGTGCACCACCACCGCCCAGTCAGACTAGAGAGTTTTCACTTTTCTCTGAAAAGGGAAAAGCTGCTGGGCAGGGATGTTAAGCAAGAGGGGAACATGGTCCTGGGATGATTAATACTGTTAACTTGACAGGACCTGGAGTCACATAGGAAAGGAACTTCTGGTCACATCAGAGAGGGATTATCTAGAGGAGGTTGGCCTCTGGGATGCCTAAGAGGGATTATCTAAATTAGGTTAATTGAGGTGGAGTCTTTGTCTCCTTTTTCAGTTGCTATGGCAACTTAAGGAAGAAAGGGCTTATTCAGTTTGTAATTCCAGGTTATAGTCCATCATTGTGGGAATGTCAAGATGGCAGAACCTGAGGCAGCTGGCCACAGCCACAGTCAAGAGCAAAGAGAGAGAGTGTGTGTGTAAATGCATGCATGTTTGTGCTCAGCTTGCCTCCTCCATTCTTTAGAATTCCCTTCCTAGGGAATGGTGCTACCCACAGTGGGCAGGTTTTCCCACTCAGTTAACATAAGACAGTCCCCAAAGATTCACCCACAGGCCTGTAACATGAGGGCTTGCTGGTTGGGGTTTCTGTCCTGCCCAGTTCCCACAGCTTGTAACCCCCAAAGAAATTACACAGATATCTATATTAATTATAAACTGATTGGCCCATTAGCTCAGGCTTCTTATTAGCTCTTATAACTCATATTATCCCGTTATTCTAGTATATGTTAGCCACATGGCTCGGTACCTTTTTCAGCAGGGCAGATCACATTTTGCTTCTTCCATGGTCTGGGCAGGACTGCCGAGGGAGCTTCCTGCTTCCCAGAATTCTCCTATTCTCCTTGCCCCACCTCTACTTCCTATCTGGTTGTCCCACCTATACATCCTGCCTGGATAATGGCCAATCAGTGTTTATTTAAAACATAATTGACAGAATACAGAATTGTCCTACACCACAGGCCAACCTGACCTAGGCAATTCCTCCTGGAGTGTGTCTTCCCAGGTGATTTTAGATTGTGTTACTTTGACTGTTCAAACTAACCACAGGTAGGAAGACCCTATGGGTGGCACTGTTTTATCTAGGCTCATGAACTGAATAAAAAGGAGAAAGCAAACTAAAAAACCAATTCTGTCTTCCTTAAGTTGCTTTTGACAGGCATCTTGGCATAGCAATGATACAAGTAACCATTGTACTGCAACAAATTGAGCTCCCAGACCTCATGAGGAAGGTGTGGGTGATCATGTGTTGGTAAATGGATAGAAAGCAAGCCCAGGCCCCTGTGATGAAGAGCTTGCCTGGAGTCTGCAGTGAGACCACCAGAGAAATAAGACAGAATCCTGGCTGCTTGTTTGTCCCAGGCAGGAGTCTTGGTATCATGTGACCAGGTCCCAGGTGCTAAAGACAGAACAGCCAGGACAAACAGAACTAAACAAGCATTGGACTGGCTGGCTAGCGTGCAGGACAACTGAGTGACTCCCCTGATCCCCCTCCTCCTTCTTGTTCTCCACCTCCTCCTCCCTCTCCTACACACACCCAGCTAGAAATGACTGCACAAGAACCAAGGGCTGAGGCTAGCACAGCCGTGAAAGTCTTTCCCAGCCCCTCCTGGTCACACCTACACTATGGCACTGGGAGTCAAGAAAGTCAGGTTATAGTCAGACAATGCCAATCCCAGTTAGGGTGGGTGGGATCTGAAGAATAACAAGACCTTGAACTAGAAAGAGGGTATGGAATAGTCCAGCCTGCCACAGGTGTGGAAGTGTCTGGGGCTCCTGGTTATCTTTCAGCTGCCCACTTATTCCCTCAACTATGGCCCCATGAATCCCATGAAGGGATGGGTGAAGGCAACCAGTAATGGGGACCACGTCACACATTGTGAAAGCACACTGTCCTGCCCACACTCTCATAACCCGTCTCTCCAACCTCACCCTCTGCTCCATTCCCCCAATACAGCAAACTCCCTGAAGGCCTCCCTACCTCTGGCCCTTTATGTATTCTAACCCTCTCTCTTCACCACCTGTCTCTATGGAGATGCTCTTCCTGACAACTCCATCTGAGTCTCCCATAATTCTCTCTCTCTGAAGCTTGTTCATTTCCTTTATAGCTCCTATCGTTTGAAACTGAGTTAATTGGTTTGATTCATGACTATCTCTTTCTCTCTTAAGACTCTAGGTCCAGCAAGGGAGTTTAGCCCTAATAAGTTGAATGAAGCTTTCCAGATAGAAGATATCCAGTAAATATTTATAGGAAGGAATGAAGGAAGCAAAAAAGATGAGTAAGAAAAGAAGAAAGGGAGGCTGGGAGGGAGGGAGGAAAAAGAGTCGTGAGGAAAGAAGAAGGGAAGAAAAGATGAGTGTGAGAATTGAGGAGAGGGTGGGAAAGAGAGAGGCCCTAACACAAGGGTCTGCCCATTCACAGATCTAGAGGGTGAGTCCCTTGCACGAAAGCCTATAGCTACCCCACTAGGAAGCCATGACATTAACCCAGATCTAGAGCCTGGCTTAATGGCACATGCCTAGCATTCCAGCAGCCAGGGAGCTGAGGCAGAAGAATTAGAAGTTAGAAGTTAATCCGGGCTACATACAGAGAAACTGGTTCAAAACAAACAGCATAAGCTTAACTCCCTGCCCTTCCCTCGATGGCCAAGTGCCCCGAACTATCCTACACACATTCCGTGCACAGCTACGCATGTGCAAACGCTTACGCTGCAGAACGTGACTGGGACTTCAGAGCCTCTACACATTCCCAGAGGTGTCCCAAGCAGCAGGTGGCTTCCTTGCATTTTCGGGTGTGCAGGTGTGTCTCTCCCTTGATGTCTGTGCCTGACTGAACTTTTCAGATAAAAAGCATTGTTCTCTATTCCTTTGTGTCTCCTCTGTCCATCCACGTTACGCTGACAAGCTTCATCCCTGCAGCTCCATTCCACTCATCTTCACCACTGTCTATTCTTCCTCCCTCCCTCCCTTCCTTTTCTGTAGATTCCTATTTTATTCAATGTATTCAATATATTATTCTACCACTGTCAACTCACTTTGAGGTTTGCATTGCCCCAGGTCTGAGTCTCCTTAAACTAGATCCTATATTCTTTCAAAGAAGAAGTACCTAAGACCCAAGATTCTGGCAGGTGAAATGTCTCCGCAAGTAAAGGCACTTGCTTTGCAAGCCTGATGATCTGAGTTCAAGTCTAGAAACCCAAGTCAAAAATGAATGGAGAGGTCCATGCTACAAAGTTGTCTTTTGATCATCACAGGTGTGCCATAGTGCGTATTCCCCTATCTTGCACAAGCGCACACACACACAAGCACACATACACAGGCACGCGTGCGCACACAAACACACACACACACACATGAAATTAAAAAAAACAAAATCAGCCACCAGGATTTGGGCACTTTGGGTGAGGGTTATCAGTGGATATCATTATTTGCAAGCCAACCCTCTAAGAAGACAGAAAGTGTGTGCTTAACCAAGTACACACCACACACCTAGAGCACACTTCCCCTTCCACCCACTGGCTTATAGACACCCCCACTTCCAATCAAGCTTACTTCTAGCTTGGCAAAGCAGCTCCTATGACCCCAAACATATACCAGCTTGCTCAGCTCCCTTCCATGCTAACAATCCTCAGCCAGTGTCTCCTGGGCCCTGTTGCTGCTGGCTCTCCAGCTATGCTGCTACAGTCTTGGCCTTCTTGCTTCCTTAGTCTTTGCCATCGCTAATGTGTGGAAGGGGAGAGGGGAGAGACAAAATGAGGAGGAAGAGCAAGAGAAAAAAAATCTTAATCCAGCCTCAACCTCTCATTAGCCCTACATGCCAGCCTTGGTTAAAATCACCCAGGATTATGCTACTGAGCCCAAGTCCCCATGATCCCTCACCTCTCCACAGGGCTGCCAGCTTCCCCATCACACCCTTCATTCCAGGCTCCCACTTGAAATGCAGCTCCAAGCACCTGCTGCAAGACTTCCCAAGATGGGTTGTTAGAGAGAGAATCTAGGATGCTCAGTTAAATTTGAGTGTCAGGGAAATAACACACCAATTTTATTGTGTGACCTGGCAGATGTCAAGAATGTACTTGCACACACACACACACACACACACACACACGTGTGCGCGCACGCACACACACACACACAAAATCCACCTACAGTAAAAAAAAATGTTATTCTTTATCTGAAATCCAAATTTAACCTATCATTTTATCTGGCAAATTTGACACTCATGTTTCCATGGCTCCCATCTTAGTAGAGTTCATGCCTCTGGGTCTCTTGGCTCTGATCTGCCACCCTTCTAACTGATGCCTTTCCATTTTTCTCCTTGGTGATGCTGCCACATCTGCACTGGACTCCCTAAAACGCTGTTCCATCTCTCCATCTCTGCCTGGTGTCACAACCTGAGGAGCACACTTCTTTCAGATGTAACCTCTGGCTAACCAACTCATTTTTTCTCCCATGGGTCTCTGGCCCCCTTTTCTGCTTCATTTTTCTCCTTGGGCCTTGGTATCTTCTAATATGTGATTTACAGATATGTGTTTTCCAGCTTAGGTTGAAGTTGCCACTCACACAAACCCACAATAGTAAAAGACATTTTACGTCAGAAGTGCCTTCACACTTAGCCTGCAGAGCTCCCCACCTGGAGTATACTCATGCCATCATTGACTTATGACTGGCTGCCACAAAGACGTCATTTATGCTAAACTGGAGGAGAGTGAAAATCAGTAAGCTAGTTAAAAATAAAACTGGGAACTGGCAAGATGACTGGGCAGATAAGGTGTTTGCCTTGGTAGCATGAGGACCAGAATTCAAATCCCCAGAACACACATTAAAAAAAAAAAAACAGGCTGGGAATGGCAATCACCTGTAATCCCAGGACTTGATAGGCAGAGAGAGGGGACCCCTAAAGTAAACTGACTGGCTAAACTAGCCAATCCCTGCTCTGAGAGACCCCTCTTCAAAGAAAAAAGTGTAGAGCAACGGGGTAAGACACAGGAAATTTAACTTCAGGCCTCCATACATACAAGCACACACATGTGACTATGTACTCACACATATACATATACACCCTGCAAAAAAAATAAAATTAGATAAATATGTTTTTAAACCAAAAATTAATACTCAACCCAGTTCTATTGGGTTCTATCACTTTAGCCTCACTCTAAATGGGAAAGTGGCAACTGGGAAGTGCGGCTGTCTGTATTTATCAATAGGCCACCCCTCCCCTTGATTAGAATGTGGCTTTCCAAGGGCTGGAGCCGTATCTGCCTTGTTCACTGCTAAACATAAAGAGGTGACAGCAGGGCCCAGCCCAGAGGAGCCACTCAATGACATGGGGAACAGCTTTTTGTCTCCTCATCTGTCCCAGCACAAACATGTCCTTGATCACAGACACACTGTAACAACCCCATAGATGAACAGATTTTAAACTGTCTGTGGAGGGGGTAGGACTGCCTTTGACTGTGGTCCTCCTAGTGGCAACTGCTGGAATTACAGGCATAGTGCCAGCAAGTATGCATCAGTTGTATGGGCCAAGTACAGCCAGTCCTTTTTAAGATAGTAAACGTAAGCAGAACTCATGAACCAGCTTCTAAAAAACCCGGTAGTTACCACATGAGTTGGAGAGCCAAACCCCAGAAGTGTTCCCTTCGAGCCCCCACTTTCCCCAGCACTTGCTCACTGCTGGCTTTGAATTCTGTCTTGCTGTCTGCCTAGGCCTTCATTATCCTCTGCTTGCCACAGAGGGGTAAGTTAAAGTGTCAGGAGCGATGTCATTTACAGCCTCCTGTTGCTAAGCAACGGACCCAGGTGAGCCCCTGAACTTCTTTCTTAGCAGCTGAAGTGTATCCGGTAGAGTGATGGGGGCCCTGGCTGAGCTATGTTACTGCCTGGGACAAGCTGGAGGCCTGGTGGCTTGGTTCTTCTTGAGGCTGGCCAAGGACTCTGTGCCCCACTGTCCTTAGCTCCCTTAATTAAACAGCTTTAGCTCTGCTGAGGGTCTCTTTGGTGTCTGCCCAGGATGTGCCTCCATGAGGGGTAAATGTGATCTGTTCTGCCTTCTGAAGCTCCCAGACCTCAGCGAGAGAATGATTCCCAAAATAAGACATCAGGACTGGAGCAGAGCATTACCTGCAGAAGTCAAGCTCACACTGCCTTCTGGGGAAAATCCTTGGGGAAGGCTACAGTTTGCACTGAGCCTAGGATGGACAGCCTGAGACAGTCTGTGTGGGTTAGAGGAGGGGGGGATAGGACTGGCTTCCAGGTGAAGAGTCAGGCAATGCAACAGTCTAGAAGTCAGAAAAGCCTGACTCCTCGGCTTGATTGTTCCTTGCTCTCAGAAGAGGGGAAGGGTCTGGACTAAGGTCTCCACACCTTCCCCCATGGCCTTCAGGAGGACAAGGGGCTAGGGATTGGGAATGCATGACTTCTTATTAAACAAAGCACAAGACTTGGATCAGAGTATGCCCTGGATTTGGGTGTTTCAGGGTCATATTTTAATTTAAATAGTTTTGAATTTCAGTAGTATTCAAATACCAAACAAAGCAAATTGTTTTGGCTTTTGGAGCCAAGATGTCAAATGTATAGCCTGGGGTGGTCTGGGACTCACTACAAGACTAAGGAAGGCCTTGAACTCCTGTTCTTCATGCCTCTACCTCCTAAGAGTTAGGATTATGAGGGCATTCTAACAAACCAAGCTGCAAAAAAAAGTTGCTTTTAAAGATTTGAAGTGTGTGTGTGTGTGTGTGTGTGTGTGTGTGTGTGTGTGTGTGTGTGTGGTGTGCTACATGTGGCGTCTTAGGGACCAGAAGAGGGTCTCAGGTCCTCTGGAGCTACAATCACAGGCAGTTGTGAATTGCATGACATGGGACTGAGAGCCAAACTTGGATCTCTTACTGCTGAGTCATCCTTCCAGCTTCTAAAGCTAGTTGTATTAAAAACAACATATATATTATATAGATAGAGATACAGATGTGAGTGTGTGTGTGTGTGTGCACTAGGGAGGTGGCTCATCTGATAGAAGTGCTTGGCTCTGAGCCTGGCAACCTGAGTTTGATCCCTATGATCTATGTGGTGTTGTCCTCTGACCTTCATACATGCAGCTTGGCATACTTGGATGGACACACACACAGCAAATGTTAAGAAAGAAAATAACAGGGAGAAAATCATCATGGACTTGATAATAGATTATAGAGCTGAAACCGGCAGAGAAGCCTGGGAAAGCCCAGACCACAGTCAATAAATCATCTTAGAAGGCTTTCTGCTCTGGGGCCACACAGGACCACACCATCCTCAGTGCCTATCACTTGTCTACTGGCCCCATGCATTCTGGCAAGATAATCACCTGCATTTCACAGGAGGGTCACAGAGGCCCCGAGTCACCGGGCAAATATGTGGTTCTGAGAGTGGCGCCTGAGGCCTCTGCTCCTTTCCCGTGCCTGTCACTCATAGGCATCCGCAGCCCTGTGTGTGTGAGCTGGGCTTTCACTGGCAGCATCCAGAGAGCAGCTGTGAGAGTGCAGGTCAGGTCAGCAGTCTCCTTCTCTAGGTCTTTGTTTTGCCATCCAGACAATGGGCGAGTACCCCTTGAGATGGGGTACGTGTTGGGGTCTCCTTTAGTTCTGTCTTCTTACATTGTGAGCTCTGGGAACAACGGATTCTAAGAAGCCGGAGACAGAAACAGCTTCCCTGGATCCATTGCTCAGACAGTTGCTCTAAACTACAAGGAGCCCTGCAGTCCAGAAAGAGGCTTGTCATCATGGCTCTGGCCAAGACCCTATCTCCTGGAAGATCTGTCTAGGGGTCAGGGTCTAACCAAGGAGGTCTTTTGAGGGCACCTTCTCTTTTGTGGTAGACAAGGCATCTGTCTAACAGGACAACCCACAAGCTAGTTCCTGGGACCCTAGGTTTCTAGATGTGGGACTGTATGACTTAAAACATGAGATGGTGTCGGGCAAGCTGAGAGCAGTGACTCTTGTGACATCACGCCCACACAGAGCTTGACATGCTTCAGGTGACACATGTCATGGTAGCATCAGGATCATGTGACCTGTCAGAGTTGCAGCCCCATGGAGGAGCTGGTCTTCAAATCCGTCCCCGAGACATCAGAGGCACTTGACACGAAACTGGTTGGTGGCTCAAGAATCTTGAAATGCACACAGGACAGGGTGAAACTATGGTGGGGCGCGGGAGGAGGCAGGCAGTTGGAAGCTGACTCTAAGGTCCCTCTCCCTGGACTCTCTATATCAGAAGGGCCATTGTTCTCTTCCCTACAGAGAATCAGAGGTGTGACTTATACTGCCACACCTACCCCTAACTTACTGGATAACCTCAAACAAATCATGGCTTCTCCAAGCCTCAGTTTTTCCTACCTAGAAAATGGGAATTTTTAATCTCTGGATCACATTATCTTTGGTAGTTAAGAGAGAGACGAGACAACACATGAAAGTCAACAGCTGATGTCATAGCATTTCCAAACCCAGCCATGCCTGAAGTCTGCTTGGGCTGCTGAGTGATAAAACCAACAAATACTCTCTCTTCTGGCTCATCATGGTAACATCCCTGTAGTTCCAGGTTTGGGGGAGGCTGAGGTAGAAGGACCATGAGTTTGAGGCTAGCCTGGCCCACATGGTAAGACCCTGTCTTGCTATGAAGCTAGAGCGAGAGCTCAGTTGGTAAAATGCTTGTTATTCAAGCATGAAGACGTGAGTTCGAGCCCCAGAAACCAGGTAAAAAAGGCTAGTGTGATAGTGGACGCTTGTATCTCAGTGTTTGTGAGGCAGAGACAGGCAAAAGGTCCCTGGGGCCAGCCAGTCTAACATAATCCATGAGCTGCAGGCCAGTGAGAGAACCATCTCTCAAAAACAAAACAAGCAAGCACACAAAGAAAAAGATGGATGGTGCCTGAGGAAAGATGAGTCTGCACACATGTACACAAATACCTACAAACTACTCAAGCTAACCAAGTTATTCTTTTTTTTTAAAAAAAAAAAGCAAACAAATACATCCCCCTCTTGCTTAAGACAGTGGAGCTGGGCTCTGAGTCTACAATGCACTGTTTTGATGATTGGTGGCAGTTCCTGTGTCCTTCTATTCAGGGACCCAGGGATATGTGTGCTAGGCGATTAATTAATTCATCTGTTCAGCAAACATTTACTAGCATGCACCATGTAATAGGTGTTGCGTAGCACAGCGATGTGACGATCAACAAGATACAGTGTGGGTCTCGAAGGACTTGCAATCCAGCCAGGGAAGCAGATAGGAAAACATGCCAGTGTAGTGAAGGGGATGGAAGCCTGGAGAGAGACTGCCAGATCCTGAGGCAGACGGAGTGGTGGCCAAGAAGAAAAAGGGCTGGCCAAGTTCTAAGTGGTCACCCTGGGAGAGGATGTGATGAGTGGAGGGTCCAGGGCAGGCAGTGAAAACAGGAAACAGGAGGGGGTGGCTGGTGGGTCACAATGACTCAAGGGTTGTACCTGCTCGGTGCTGCGTCCTGGGTGGACCTGCAGTTTCCAAGAGGAAGAAGGTGTGGGTCCCACCCCAGGTTCCTCGTAGTGGGGCACAAGAAAATCTGACACTAGAGTATGGTCAGTTCTGAGTGTGAGACAGAGTGTCATGTTTCCTTATGAAAAGCTGTGTAAGCTGGGTCTTTTGAATGCAGTGGGTGAGCGGGAATAGAGGTGTTCCACCCTTCTAGGCAGGGTGCTGGGAGGATACACAAAGTGCCAGGAGCAGGAACAGTCAGTGTTGTCTTCCTCACCTCCTGAGGTCAACTGTGGGTCTTTCTCAAAACATTCTCCAAGACAGCTTTATCTAGGTCTAACAGGCATGCCCGACTCATACGACCAAAGTTAGCTATGAATGTAGCCTAACACAAAATTATAATCTTATTTAAATTGAACTATTTTTCTGCATTTTCCCTCTTGTAACTGGATTGTACAGTTATCAAGCATGAATTTTGTAGATGTCATCTCCTGGGTCCTAGGAGATGATCCCAGCATGATAAAAGTGTGAGGACATTAGACAAGTGAGGAAAGGAAGTCGAGGCTGGGTAGATGCTGCCACGGACCCTAGAGCTCATGCCTGGGGTTCCAGAGAGAGTGCCATAGGCTCAGCACTTGCCTTAGAGGATGAAGGGGCTGGACTCAGGGCCTCCACTGGCTGAAGGCTGTCACTGAGCTAGCTGCTTCTTGTACTGCCAGCTTGCCCACTGGTTAAGACCGGCTCAGATGGACAGAATGCCCTTGGGATGCATCCAGGATCTATGTACTAACAACCCTTGGGATTCTAAGCAGAAAGTAGGGCAGAGGCGTGGGCGCATTCTCCACCTCCTGGCAGCATGTGGACCTAACCTCTCTGTTCTGTTTTCCTCACCTGCAAAATGGGGCTGATGGTGACACTTCCTGCATAGGACTCATCAGGATACGGGATGCTCAACAGCAGACTTGGAAACTAGCTTTGCAGACAGTAGCTACCATGATTTTATTTTTTTCTTGTATGTGTGTGGAATATTCATGTGTGTGTGTGTGTTATATGCATGTGAATATGTATGCATGTGTGGGTATGTGCACCTCTGTGTACATGTATGGAGGCCAGAGATGGACATCAGTTGTCTTCAAGATCTTTCCACCTTAAGATTTATTTAGCCAGGTGGTGGTAGCACATGCTTTTAACTCCAACACTCAGGGAAGCAGGCAACAGAGGCAGAAGGAAATCTGTGAGTTAGAGGACAGCCTGGTCTACAGATCAAGTTCCAGGATAGCCAGAGCTACACAGAGAAACTCTGTCTCAAAAAAAAAAAAAAACAAGCGAACAAAGCATTTGTTTTTATATTCTGTGTACAGGTGTTTTATCTGCATGTATATATAAACAGTACCTGTGGAGGCCAGAAGAGGGCAACTAGAGCTGGAGTTTCAGAGGGTTGTAAACCACCATGTGGGTGCTGGGAATTCAACCCAGGTCCTCTGGAAAAATAGTCAGTGCTTTTAAATGCTGAGCCAGCTCTCTAGCTCCTCTATCATATTTATTTATATTTTGATACCATGTCTCTCACTGAATCTTAAATTTACTGAGTGGCTAGAGCACCAGGTCAACAAGTCACAGAAACTCCTCTGCCTCTTCCTCCTAATACTGTTGTCACAGATCCTTACCACTGTGCTCAGCTTCTTGTGAGAGTGCTAGGGACTCAAGCCCAAGTCTTCAGGCACTGAGCCATCTCCCTACCTTGTGATCTGATTCTCCAAGGACTGTAAATAGCTTTGAGACACTAAGGTAGGCAAGGAGGGATAGCAGAACCAGTGAGGGACGGGGTAGGGCAAGGGTGGGACAGGAACAGCCTCAATGCTAGCCTGGGGGATGAAGGTGGAGGAAGTGTGTCTGAGTGCTGGGAAGGGGGCCAGGCAGATGGAGAGGGCTGGTTTGTGGTTGTGCCTTCTTTGTTTACCTACCCCGTGTCACAGCCAGGTGGTTCACTTATCCATCCATTCACACAGAGCATCCCCATAACTTCTCTGGACTAAGTGATCTCCTTGGAGGTAGGCCTTAGCCGGCAAAGAGCTCTTGGTTTAGACGAGAGAAACGGTCCCCTAAAATGGAAGCCATGGGCCTGGCTTGAAAGTAAAGTCAAATCATAGCCTACACTCAGAGAAGGGAGGGGTCACACAGGGTGTGGCCACCAGGAAGCCACTGCACAAGGACCATCTTAGAGGCTGCCCACCTTAGTGAGATTTTAGACAAAGTCTGAATGTTGTCAGACTCTGTGGAAAGCTCTGGACTGAACCAGTCCTTTAAATTCAGCCAGTGTCAGAGCTGAGGGAACTAAACTGGCACACTTCTTCTGCCTGTCACAGTGTTCCCAGGATGATCTTCGCCACCAGTACTTGAGATGCGTGGAGTGGGCAGGGAAACTCCAGAAGGAATGGGCTCTGAAGGTCACCAACATCAACACTTAGATGTGACGCACAGAGAAGGTGGGAAAACACACGAAACCAGCAAGAGATTAAACAGGACTAATGGTGTCCCCCCAAACAAACAGATTTAGAAGTAGTTACTTGCATCAAGAATATGTGTGTGCTGGGGGTGGAGTGGGAAGACAGCTCAGTCAGAAAAGAGACATTTGGCTATAAGAACTTGAGTTGGGGTGCCCAGCGCCCACACCAAACCCAGTCATGGTGGTGTACATCTTTAACCCCAATGCTGTAACAGGAGAGTGGGAAGGAGGAGACAGGCAGATCTCCAGAGCCCAAAGGCCACCCAGCCTGGCTGAATCAATCAGTTCTCAGTTCAGTGAGAAAATCTGTCTCAAAAAGTAAGGTAGAGAGTGACCAAGGAAGACAGGCACCCACTAATGACCTCTACTCTCCATATACACATCACACACATGGATAAGCGCTGTGGGACAACGGTCTGTATCCTGTCAATTGTATTTTAATAAAATGCTGATTAGCCAGTAGTCAGGTAGGAAGTAGAGGTGGGACAACCAGGCAGGAAGTAGAGGCAGAGCAAGGAGAACAGGAGAATTCTGGGAAGAGGAAAGAGTCAGTCTGCAGCCATCACCAGACTCAGAGGAAGCAGGATGTGACTGCCTCGCTGAATAAGGTACCAAGCCACGTGATTAACATAGACAAGAATAATAGGCTAATATAAGATGTAAGAATTAGTTAATAAGAAAAGCACGAGCTACTAGGCCAACCAGTTTATAATTAATGTAGATCTCTGTGTGTTCCTTTTGGACTGAACAACTGAAGGATTGGGTGGGACAGAAACTTCTGTCAACAGTCTTTCTGTACAACCCAAGACCACCTGCCCAGAGGTGGCTCCACCTACAATGGGCTTGGTTCTCCCATGTCAATTATCAAGCAAGAAATCCCCTTTTAGAGTTGTGTTTAGTTTCCTGGACTCCTGTCTCTTGCCTGTCTGGGAGCAGATTTTCTATCTGATGGAGACAATTCCTCAGTTGTGGCTTCCTCTTTCCAGGGAACTCTAGCTTGTGTCAAGCTGACAAAAAAAAAGCAACCAGCACAAATCTCAGATTTCCTCCCACAGGTAGATAGGAGAAAGCAGCCACCAAGATGTCCATTATGGTTCAGTGGCACACAGTTTAGAGAGCTGATAGGAACAGACGTCTCTAAGACATTCTGAAAAGAATTAGGGGGTTGTGGGGGAGAGGCTGGAGAAATGGCACATCAGTTAAAAGCATTTGTTCTTGCAGTGAACCATGTGGCTCACAACCCTGTAACTGCAGCTCCCGGGGATCTGACGCTTCTTCTGGCCTCCAAGGGTGTGTGTGTGTGTGTGTGTGTGTGTGTGTGTGTGTGTGTGTGTGTGTGTGTGGTGTTTTTAAAAAGAGAAAAGAGAGCCTGCAGAGATGGCCTCAGTGGTGAAGAGCACTGTCTGCTCTTGAAGAAGATGCAGGGTCCAGCACCTACATGTATGACTGTTACTCCAGTTATAGGCCCTCTTCTGGCCTCTTCAAGCACTTGATGAACGTGGTGCACAAACACACATGTAGGCAAAATACTCATACATCTAAAAAATAAATCTTTAAGCAATTCTGAAAAGGAGTCAAGGTGCAAAATCTTGGCTGCATTGGTAAGGAATTGTTTGTGTGTATCTGCTTGCAAAGCTGTTGATTGTCAGGTCAGAATAAACAATTAATTATTATTGGTGAAAGGGGACTGAGAGCCTGGGGTCGGAAGGGAAGGCTACTCAGTCTCACACCTCAGTATTAGTTATGAGTGTTACTTCTGTAATTGTCTTAGGCTAGTTTTCGAGAAGAGAGTGACTCTAGAAATTCGGGTTCCCAGAAGACAAATGTATCTCTCTTCATCGCCCAACTGTGCCACACTGAGCACCCAGGAAAGGCTGTTTCTGGCCCAAAATCATCACTGGGGAAATTGGTTTGGCTTTGAGGGACAGTGCACCCTAATTTGTTTCTGTTTTGAGGTCCATTCTCCTTCCATCATCAATCCCAGTATGGACCATTACAAGGTCTGCGTTTGCAGCTGGCATCCTGCCTGTGTTTTCTTAGTGTCTCCATTCATCTGTTTGGTATCTGTTCATCTAAGAGCCAAGCTAACAGCTGAGGTGGTTGACATCTGCCCTGGATCCATGCCATACTCTCACCACCACCTTTAGCTGACTGCAAACCCAAGGCCTTCAGTCAGTGCATGGCCAGCTAGGACAGACAACAAGAGTCAGCGCTGTGGCCACAGCTCCTGAGATTATTCTCACGAGTGGAGTTGTTGCCCTACCTAGCCTTCCCCACAAATTGCCTTTGAGCCAGGAAGGTTTTAGGCCACGTCTTGTGCCCCAGCCCAAGCCCTTCTCTGACTGTGCTACACTGCAAAGGCTTGTCGTTTGTGTGCTGCTGACCCTGTACAATGTGTTGTGTTTGCCTCATGCCAGCTGTCTGTCACCAGCGGGCTTTCTTTTCTTGCCCATGCCCTGACCATGCCCTGCAATGCAAAAGACTTTGAAATCACCTCTGGTGTTGGCTCAGAAACCAGGCAAGAACAACCTTCTTCCGCCTAGGAGATCTTATCAAGTAGAAAAAGCAGAGTCATGTAGGATTAGACCTGCTACAACTGCCCGGGCTCAGTGTACCGGATCTGAGTGCAGGCTGCAGAGAGGCGCCTGCCAAGCCTAGTACCCGCCCAGCTTCCTTGCCCTTCTCACACAGGCACAGCGTGGGTCCCATTGTTCTTAGCTCTCTTCCTGCTGCCCTGCCCTTTAGGGAGAGAGTGTATGCTGGCCTGGGTGTCTCCCTCCCGCCCTTAGCTTGTGGATTCCATCTTATTTCCACAGTTACTCCAAATCTCAAACCCGTAAGTCATTCAGTAATTCAGCATTGAGCAGTGGAAGGAATGAAAGAAAGAAGCAAGGAACCTGAACCAGGCTCCAAATGGAGAATTTCCTTGCCAAGGCCCCCAGGCCCAGTGAGTGACAAGGATAAATGGGGCACTACTTTCCCTCCCTCTCCAGGAGATCCAGCACCAGCGGAGGTTCCACCTGGTTTGGGAGTGGTCTCTCTGCCTACCCTCTGTCCTCAGTTTCAGTGGGGAGCCCAAGAGTCCTCCCTAGACCCCGGAGAGTGTGTTCCACATGGAAGAAGGAGGCAGCCACCACTACCCCACCGTTCCTGCCACCACCCAAGAGGGGACCAAGCCAGTGTCCCTTCCTCCTTCATCCCTACCTCCTCGAGGGCTGCCGCATCCACACAGACCACCACAATCCACAGCCCACTTCAATTAGCCCACAGCCTACACACCAATTATTGTGTCAATCACAGCACCGGCAAAGCTGAAGAGGCTTGAAGGAGACAGGGAGAGGGAGGGCCAGGCTGAGGCAGCCTGCCCACCAGCATTGGATGAAACCGGTAAGGACCAGAGAATAAAGACTGAGACCCCTTTCCTTCCCTCTAGCTTGCTTGAAAGCTCAGGCTGCCCCTCCCCCATTATTCTGGACTCTTTCCAGCAAAAGACCCAGAGGGCCTCCCACCTAATCCCAGTGTATGTATGCTCTGATCAATTTCTATGTGTGCCTCAGTATCCCCATGCTCCGGAATGTACATTCTGAGTAGAAGGGGCTGGTAAACTCCTAATACTCAGAAAAATGAATTGTGATATAAATAAAAGCACATCTGTTTCAATGGGAATCAAAATAACACCCAGAAGACAGCTGCAAGGAGACAGATGTCCAGAGGACTAGAGGACCGGAGCAGTAAAGGCTCCAGCCACTCACCCAAATGGCATCTGACGTCACTGTCTCTGTGTCCAGTCCGGACTGAAAGGCAGGCACCCAGCAGGAGACTGCTTGTTTTTATGAGATCATTGATGATTGTCTGCTCTACAAGACCATGAGAAACACGAGGGGCGCACAAAAGAGGAATGGAATGTGGAGCTAAGTGAGGGCCAGAAGAGGTGAAGCAGTCCCAGGCCCTGTCCTTGACATGTGTCCTGCCCCACAGAGCAGAGAGCATGCTTTCCCTTTTCACTCTGGCTAGCTGTCCCCGCGTGCAGTACAGACTCCCCTTAGATTGGTCTCCTCCGCCTTCTTTTGCCTGGGGCTTTTGGGGAGCCCTTCTCTTGACTTTCCAGCTATGGAAGGGCAAAAATCACCATGCTGTCCCAGCCATTCAGGAGTTGGCCAATCAGCTTAGCCATAGCAAAAGGGGTCCAAGCAAGGTCGTATAACCCTAGCAATCCAATCTGAGGTTGCTATAGAGACCCTGGAGAGGGACAGTTGGGAGAACTGGTACTTTAGCCAACAGTTTAAATATTCTCAAGACAGCTGAAGTTGGGCTCCTGTCTACTATAACCAAGTCTTCTTTCCTAACTTCCTTCACTGGCCACCTAGTTACAAAAATTAATAATTAATTAAAATGTAATGTAGATACACTTAGAAACACTCAGGTACAGAAGGCTGGAGAGTGGCAGTCGTTTAAGGACATATACTGTTCTTGCAGAGGACCTGAGTTTGGTTCCCAGCATCCCTGGTAGGTGACTCACAACTGCCTGTAACTCCAACTCCAGGAGATCCAGTGCCCTCTTCTGTCCCTATGGGTACCCGCACTCACATGTGCACATTTACATACACACTTAAAATAAATCAGCCAGGCATTGTGGTGCACACCTTTAAACCCAGCACTCAGGAGGCAGAAGCAGGCTGATCTCTGTGAGTTCAAGGCCAGCCTGATCTACATAGTGAGTTCCAGGTCATCCAGGACTTCATAGTGAGATCCTGTCTCAAAAATAATAATATTAATAATAGAATAAAATAACTTTTTGAAAACACATAAGATGAAGCACAGGTACAAAGGCAGTGTCTACCCTTTTCTGGTCACTTGTGCTCTGTTATGTCTGCAATGACAAGTATCACTTTCATGATGAGAAAGAGAACATCATTTGCTCTAAAACAGACAATTCACCCTAATGTTAGGATGTAATAATGAGTGGCAGGAGTCAGAGCCGGAAGTTCTTTCTGAGTCTATGTCTACAAGGCCCAAGGCAGGCAGATGGCATCCATAGCCCTGGAGGGCAGAAGAGCTGACACCATAGTGACGTGGACTGGGCAGGTCCCAGGAACTTCTGGGCTGGCGAGAACAGTGCCCATCTCCCTAGTGATGGTCTCCAGGGTGTAGCAAGCTGTGGAGATGAACCTGTCAAGAGGTGTTTATTTCACTTGATGTGTGCTAGTTCGGGATAGCTCCTGATGCTGAGCAGGAGCCTGCGAGCATTTATGAAGAGGAAGGGTAATTTCGGCTCCTAGTGAAAAGGGCTGTGGTCAGTAATCACAGACTGTTGTCTTCAGGGCCTAGCCAGGGTGAGGCAGGGAAAAAGAGAGCCTGTCCTCCACACGTTCCTTCATCAGCTCTTAACTTCCCCCCCGAGACTCCATCTCTTAAAGGTCCAGAACTTCCCGCCCCATCAAAGGCTGGAGACCAGGTGTGATGGCTGTTCTTGACTGTCAACTACATCCCAGAATGAACCAAAACCCAAAAATGGAGGGCACACCTGTGAGAGGCCTGTGCTTAATTTGAAAAGGGAAGATCTACTTCTAAGCCACATCTCTTGAGCTGGGAAAAGCCACCTCTAACCTGGGCCACACCTTCTGCTGGAAACCTAAGGACATGGAAGAAGGAAGCTTTTGCTCTTCATCTGCTTGCTCTCACGCTCACTCTCCCTGGCAAGTCCCTTCCTTCACTGGCATTAGAGCCGACTTCTTCAGGATTCCAGGGTATCCTGAAGACCAGCCGAGACATCCAGCCGCACAGACTGAACACCACTGGATTCTTGGACTTTCCGTTCATAGGTAGTCATTGCCGGATTGGCTAGAACAGCTTATAAATCATTCTAATTAATCTCCTTCAGATACAATTTAGATAGACAGACAGACAGACAGATAGATAGATAGATAGATAGATGATAGATAGATAGATGATAGATAGATAATAGATAGATAGATAGATAGATAGATAGATAGATAGATAGATAGATAGATGGATAGATGGATGGTTGGATGGATGTTGACTGAGGTTTCTGTCCTGCCCAGTCCTGCCATCGTTCAATCCCAAAGAACTACACAGAGGTCTACATTAACTATAAACTGATTGACCTATTAGCTCAGACTTCTTATTAATTCTTTTTTTTATTGTTAAAAGAAAAATTTACATTTACTCCCCTTGTCCCTGGCCCTCCCGCTCCCCACTACCCCACCACCCTCCCCCTACTTCCTTGATATATTAGCCCACAATTCTTGTCTGTGTTAGCCACTGTGGCTTGTACCTTTTTTGGCAAGGCAGTCACATCTTGCTTCCTCTGCGTCTGGGTGATGGCTGCAGACTGACCTTTTCCTCTTCCCAGAATTCTCCTTTTCTGGTCGCCCCGCTTCTACTTCCTGCATGGTCACTCTGCCTACACTTCCTGCCTGGCTACTGACCAATCAATGTTTTATTAAAATACAATTGACAGGGTACAGACCATTGTCCCATAGCAGATAGATAGACAGGTAGATAGGCAGCTAGACAGACAGACAGACAGGTAGATAGATAGATTCATTCTATAAGCTCTGTTACTGTAGAAAACCCTGACCAATACACCAGGCATCTCACAATGGACCTTGGGCAAACATTCTAGATCCAAAGAAATCAATAATCAAAACAATAAAAACATTTCACAGTAGCACTGGGGAGAAGGTTCAGTGGGTAAAGTGCCTGTCACACAAGCATGACAACCTGAGTTCAGGCCCCTAGCACCCACATAAAAAGCTGAGCCCAGCACTGGAAAGGTGGGAGAGGAAGACACCTGAAGATAATTAACTGGCCAGCACATCTAGATGAGTGGGTGAGCCCCAGTGAGAAACCCTGTATCCAGAAAGAAGATGGATTGGAACATGATATAGGAAGATATCAGATGTCAAACTCTGGCCTCCACACATACATGCATACAACAAGCATGCACCCGTACACACACCCATGCACACACATGAACAAATATGTACTTCAGACATAATTTATAGGAAGGGAAATAGACTAGGGTCTCACTATGTAGCCCTGACTGGCCTGGAACTCTCTCTATAGACCAGGTTGGCCTTGAACTCCAGGGATTCTCTTACCTCTGCCTCTCCAGTGCTGGGTTTAAAGGCAAGGATCGCCACGCCCAGTGACACACACAAATCTTTAAACTAGCAATTGTATTCCTATCTGTGGGCCTTTCACTAGTCCGCTGGCCTCGCAAATTTTATATGAAAGGTCTTTCAGATGACTTCAAATACAAAAACTCAAAACAGTTTCCGTTAAAGAGTAAAATAATGTAAGAAAAGTTAACAGGGCCCCAGCCTTTTCCGGTCACCACCCCTGCTAAGCTTGTCTCTTCTGGGGACCCCTGCAGAGAATCTGGCTGCTCTTGGGGTCTGTCTCAGAGTATTGGCGTCTGGCGATCTAAGGGTTGCTTCTTTCTGGAACAAAGAACTTGGCAGCTGGGAAAGAAAAGTCTTGCTTTCCCAGCAAAAGTGGTTTCCTGTCATCAGTGGGTGGAACCTCCTTGTGGATGAATACCCCTTTCCACAGGACTAATTATAGATTTATTAATATTTATGGGTCTCTCGTCACAGCCGATAGATCTTGTTCGAGGACATTAAGCCTTATCTCCCTCCCTCCAGGAAGGGGCATTGAAAGCCACCTCTAATTGGGTAACCCACAATCAAGATAGAAAGGAAAAATGACAATAGCTTGCCTGTTGCCATATATTAAAATATGGGTCCTCCCCTCTCAATGATTATCTGTAGAATTAATAATCTTGCTAGTCCAGGTTTGGGCCCTAATAGCAGGAAACCATATTAAATACTTTGCTAAGAGCAATCAGCTTTTTGATAAGGCTAATGGCCCCAGCCCTGGCCATTTCTCATGTTGAGAGTTCTCTTCCTAACCCAGCAAAAACTCAGCCACTTTGTCCAGCTCTCTTGTCATTGAAAACCAGCAACGTGGTGGCATCTCCCTGCTGCCTCTCTTCGTCCCCATCCTGTCGAGGCTCAGAAGGCATGTGGGAATGAGGTGGCTGGTCACATTGCATCTGCAGGCAGGAAGTGAAGGATGAATGCTGGTTCTCAACTTGCTTTGTCTTTTTCATTTAATCCACCCCTCCCCCGGGCCATGGAATGGTGCTGCCCATATTTAGGGTGGGTCTTCTTACCTCCGTTTACCCAGTCTAGAAAATCCCTGACAGTCAAGGCTGCAGGTTTGTTGCCATGGTAACTCTAAATCCTATCAAGCCGACAATGAAGGTTAGCCACCACATGTTCTCTCTGGGCTCAGTTTCTGCATCCATAAAAGGGGACTAGAAGTCCTCCTAACTGCTATTTGGAGCTTTAAATGAGACTCTGTAGACAAGACAGTGCCCACACAGGAAATGCCCGTGGTGACCTGCTAACTGTCGCTGCAATTCCCCAGCATCAGCTTCCAGAGACCACTCTGCCTGTCTCCATCTGACCTTGCCTTGTGGTGTTTGGACTTGGCACATGTCAGTCCTCTCTGCCATCCCAGACTGGGCTCTGGGTTCTCAGGGACTGTTGTGCTCACCTTTGCCATTTCCCAAGGCCCTGTGTAGCTGACATGACACTTAACCCAGAGCGAAGGCCCAGATGTTGCCTCAGTATGACCATCAGCCCAAACAACTCGAGTGTAACACCCACTGTGTGCCAGACCCTGTGGCAGAGAACTTAACAGAGATTAACTCATAGTAACCAGGGACTACCAAGAGCCTGTAGCCACCAGAACAAGGCACTAGAGAGGGCCATGCTTCTACTTCCCATGTTTGTCTCAGGCAGCCCCAGTGGGCATAGTGATGGCTTTCTTTCCCCAAAGTAGAAACTCCTGCTTGCTGTGTCCCCACTCTATCTAGGTTCTCCTCCAAGAGTGTCCTCCCTCAAGGTGACTACTGTGGTTCTCATAAGAATGATGGGCAAGAAAAGAAAAAGAAAGGAAGGAAGGAAGGAAGGAAGGAAGAAAGGAAAAAAGAAAGATGGGCCCTGAGATTCTGAGAGGTGATGTGACATGATTCTTCACACAGCAGATAAGTGGAGGTTCTAGGGTTTGAACCCAGGTCCAGAGGCTCTGGTTATTCGGGACTGGCAGTTCAATGAGAAGAATGAGTCTTTGCTCCAGTTCCTGCTGGATGCCACCACGTCCTGACTTCTGTGCTGCTTCTGGGAGGTGGGCACCCCTGCAACACTTTGTCTTGAAAGACAGGCCCACTCTGGGAGTTTTCTCTGCTTTTTAAGCTTCAATTCTGATCACCAGCTAGAATCTAATCTTAACAACCACAAAGTCCCATTTCTGGAATCCAGACCCTGCACTGCCCAACTCTGACCCTGGTGCCCTTGGGTGAGGGGCCTACCAGATCTCCCTCCTTAGGCTACAAACATCTGGGTTGTGAGGTAGAGGGTTTAATTCTCCTGCATGTGAACTAATGTGTGTAACAGAAGCACTGTGGGGAGAGAGGAAAACAACCTCCTGGGTAAAGTAGGGCAGGGAGCCTGAAGACTGGGGCCCAGGCCCTGCAAGAGATGAGTTCACCAGTGAGCCAGCAAGTGGGAGAGGGGTTGCCAACATCTTGGCGGGGGGCTGCAGGACCAGGGAACCCAGGTGAGCTAAGCAATCTGCAGGTCTCTAGCAAAGAACAGATACATACCACATAGTCAGCAAGAGCAGAATTAAAGCTGGTGAATAAAATCCAGGGGTTAGGCCATGATGTCAGATGCACAGAGCCTGGCTCACCCTTCCATGTAGGCAGGTCGAGAGGCGGCAGCGGTACAAGAACCCAGAGTCCAAGAAGAGCCGATTTTCCCTCCTGCTGCTGGCACCTGTCACCAAGACAGCTATGAGGGGGCTGCCGACAGGTACCACAGCCGCTCACAATCTCAGGAGTCCTGACAGCTGCTCCAGCTGCCTCCCGTCAGGGAAAACACACGTTTGAGAATGGACTGATAAGGCTGTCTCCAGACGAGGACGAGGGGGCAGGCCACAGGTTGTCATTACACCGCAAGTCCTGCCCATCTCCCAGGCGCCACCCGACAGGAGGCTTTTAGTCATCAGAGAGCCATGGAGGGCCTCTCTGGAGATCTCTGACCCCAGTGGTGCCTGCCCCTGCACAGACATGTTGTAAGCAGACCTGAGAGCCATCTATACCCAGATGACAAGTGTAGATTTGTAGCTCAGCCTCTGACATGCAGCACGCAGTCGATTCTCGCACTCTGGAGGTTAGGGGCTTGCAGGAGAGCATGTGTACAAATGCAGGTTCTCAACACAAAGGGGGCAAATGTGCATGCTTTCATGGTTTAACTCCTACGTAGTCATGAAGCTGAACACTCATACACCCATAGTCACAGATGCACAGGCACAGGCAGATGGGGCCTCATTCTGGACTCTTTAAAAGAGAGCATCTAGGAAGGTAGCTCAGGTGAGACACCGGAAAGGTAGAGGTGAGAAATATACCTTATACAAGATGAGAAACTTGTATAAGGTACTGTGGGAGTCTGATGGTCATTGACCCCCATAAGCCACAGAGAGTGGCACTATTAGGAGGTGTGGCTTTGTTGGAGGAAGTATGACCTTGTTGGAGGAAGTGTGTCACTGTGGAGATAGACTTTGAGGTCTCATACATGCTCAAGCCACACCCGGTATCTCAGTTCATGTCCTGTTGCCTTCAGATCAAGATGTAGAATTCTCAGGTCCTTTTCCAGCACCATACCTACCAGCATGTTGCCATGTCCCGCCATGATGATAACGGACTGAACTCTGAACCATAACCCAATTTAATGTTTTTCTTTATAAGAGTTGCTGTGGTCATGATGTCTGTTCACAGCAATAGAATCTCTCACTAAGACAGTTACCATGGGACCTTCAGGACACCCACCAACAGGCTCTGTAGAATGCACTTTGGATTCATCCCACTGAACAAAACACATTCTTTCTTATCATATCATAGTGGGTAAGACTAGAAGTCAAAGCAGGCACCTTTAATCCCAGCACTCGGGAGGGAGAGATAGGAGGATCTCTGTGAGCTCGGGGCCAGCCTGGTCTACAGAGCCAGTTCCAGGACAGGCTCCAAAGCTACAGAGAAACCCTGTCTCAAAAAAACAAGAAAAAAATACTAGAAGTCAGTAACAAGAGAAACTACAGAAACTATACAAATATTTAGAGATTGAACACTTTTGAATGACCTCAAAGGGCCTTTGAAGAAATAAGAAATTCAAAAATACTTGTATTCAGTCAGGCATTGAGGGCACACACTTTTAATGTCAGTACTCAGGAGGCAGATGAGCAAGATCAGCCAAGACCCTGTCTATAACAATAATGAGATGATGATGATAGAAAAAAATAGAGATATCTCAAATAAATATCCTAATGATGCAACTCATGATCTTTAAAAAAAGAAAAAAAGACAAAGAATCCAAACCCCAAAGCAATAGATGGTAATAAGAATAAAGACTGGGGCAGAAATTGATGAGCTGGAATCTACAGAATGATGCACACAATCAATGAAGCAAAAAAAAGTTTGTTCTTTGGGAAGTTTAACAAGTTTGACAAACCTCTAGCCACAATAACCAAAAAGAAGAGAAGACCCAAATGAATAGAAGTAGAAATAAAGAGGAGATGACAACAGATTCCTTTTGGCTCTGTGAACACTATGGACAGATCTGGACACTGTGCAAGGCTGTTTCCACTTGCCTTGGGTGTGTACCCAAGACCAGAGTCATTGCATCATGTGGGAACTCTCTGCAAGAGGCTGACCTACTTTACATCCCTGTCAGTGATGCACTAGGCACCCTGTCAGCAACACAGGGACTGCACTTGGTTCCTCTGTGAGAGCTGCATGGGTTCTCTTAAGCACTGAAGTATCTCTGCACCCCAGCCTCCTTTTTTTGTTGTTTTCATTTTCATTCACCTAAAACTATTTGAGAGGCAGAGGCTCAGTGGGTAGAGTGTAACTAGCTCAAAGCCCTGAGTTTGACCCCAGGGTAGGGTGCCGCACTTCTGTAATCCCAGCTTTAAGGAAGTGGAGACAGAAAGATCAAAAACTGAAGGTCATCCTCAGCTGCAGGATGAATTCAAGGCTAGCCTGGGCTACATTAAGACTGTCTCAAAAATAAAAAGATAATGTTTCATAATTTTATTTTTCTATGGCTCCCTGATTGACAGTGTACTGTTTAGTCTCCATGGTTGCGCATCTCCAGCTCTCTTCCATTGTGAGTTCTGACTTCTGGGAGGTCACACAACACTCCTTATCTGATGTAAAGCCTTGCAAGTTCATGATTCTTGCTTCAGGAGCTAATCTAGCATCTGTCCTGCTTGGGTACCTGGGAAGCTATTGTTGCTGAGGAGAGTTCTCTACCCACACCTGCCAGGCCCAGTTACCAAGAGTGTATTCACCTTCAACTCTGTCTTGGTCCTCTGCATGGCCAGTCCATCTACTAGCGAAAGAAAACCTCATTTCAGTTATGGTATTTTTCAGCTGCAGAATTTTTACTTTTAAATTAAAGTAAGTTCTTAATTGACATTGTTTATTTGGTAAGACATCACTCCATCCTTTCCTCCAATTCTTTCATAAAATTTTATTTATTTACTTACTTGCTTAGTGTGTGTGTGTGTGTGTGTGTGTGTGTGTGTGTGTGTGTGTGATGCATGGACTCACAGGCACATGCATGCCAGTGTGGGGTCATTCTCTCCTTGCACCTCTCTGGGGGAGGGTTTCTCTTCTCCAGGCTAGAGGGCCTGAGAGCTTCCTGGAGGTTTCTTATCTCCATCTCCCATCCAGTTGTGGGTATTCTGGGGTTACAGATGTGCACCACTGTATCTGGCTTTTTACGTGGGTTCTAGAGATCAGACTTGGCTCACCCGCCTTGCATGCTTTTATCCGCTGAGCTGAGCCTCTAGCACTGACCTTGTTCCTCCAATCCATCAGGCATGCCTTTCTTTTTTTAAAGCTCTGACTTTGTTCTGTTGTGTCAGAGTGCCCGATGTAAACAGTGTAAGGGTGGAAAGCTTCATCTGGGCTCCCAGTTTTAGAGTGTTCAAGCCATGGCAGCTGCCACACTGATTCATTGCTAATCAAACAAATGCCCCTGGGATAGGCACATAGCATGCTCTAACTCGGGTCCAAAGACAAAACTTTGAATAGAAACTTTTTGGCAAAGAGCTGTCAGGTCAAATAGTGAAGGGTCCCTGCCCACTCTGAGGGCCACTAGACATCTGGTTTTTGCTGTCACTGTTCAAAATACTGAGAAGAACCAATGAGTTTGCTCGGCAGATTAGAGCTTGCCACAGAAGCCTAAGGTCCTGAGTTTGATCCTCACTCCATAATAAGAGTCCTGAGGACTTAAATACAAGGCAGATTTATTTTGGCGGTTCTGCAAAATCTGAGTGTCAGCCTGGATCAAAGGCAAAAAATGACTTGGCACGCTGATTTGACATAAAACCATGGGTTTGTATCACATTTCTCTGTCCTCTTTAGTTCTCGCTGGCTGAGTTCTTTTTGAAGGAAAATCTGCCTAAGGTCTAGTATTGCCCATTCACAACTTCCCATCTATTAATCCAAACACAAAGCCCATTCAGTGAATACCCTGGGGCTGGAGATTCCCTCCTTTCTGATACCTGGGCTAAGTCATAGCAGACTGCATGTAACTTTTTAACACTGAACTGAGCCTGGGCAAGGAGGCACCAACTGCCAGCTGGGGAAGACAGGCGCACAGTGCCCCCTGCTTATCTGTGGTTCTCTGATGAGCTCTGTTCTTGTTGCCTTTTGCTGTGTAAGACACCATGACCAAGGTAGAT
Organism: Dicrostonyx torquatus; assembly: GCA_028555095.1. NCBI lineage: Eukaryota > Metazoa > Chordata > Mammalia > Rodentia > Cricetidae > Dicrostonyx > Dicrostonyx torquatus. The sequence continues at coordinate 7,223,912 of JAQHUG010000077.1, forward strand.
TATAGAAGAAAGGGTATTGAGGTCACAGTGTTAGAGGGTAAGAATTCATGACCACCATGGTGGGAAGCATGGCAGCAGTCACGGAGAGCTCACATCTTAAGACAACAACCACGATGCAGAGAGAGAGAGAGAGGCAGAAGCAGAGACAGAGAATGGGGAATAGTGTGTGCTTTTGAAACCTCAAATCCCAACCCAAGGGACACACCTTCTCCAACAAGTCCGCACCTCCTAATCCTTCCCAAATAGTTCTGCCAGCAGAGGCACAAACATTCAAATGCCATATGAGCTTATAGGGGCTGTTCTTGCTCGTGCCACCACAAGCTCCAAATTCATCATATACTGAAAATGGGCCATAATGATTTATTTCTTACAGCTCCCACTTCTTAAAATTTTACTCTTATCAGACTTGTTTTCAGACTTATTTTAACTTTTTTAGTTGTTCCAACACTCTTTGACCTTCTTTATCAAAGGACCGACGCTCTGATCCAGTGCTAAAAGCATTAGATTATGCAGATGTGTTATAGGCATTTATTGATTGATTGACCTTTCAATGAGCTTTTCATTAGCCTCCTCATAGAAGGAAGAGTGCAGCATCCTCCTACAGTTAATATTCCCACTGCAGCTAAGAGGTAAGTTAGGACTGAAGCCATCAACCCTTCCTATTTACTCAGCCATACTTCCAACCAGTCTACAAATGGATCATCAATTCCTGAATTCTCTGTTAATTATTTGGCAAGGGTAGTTAAACCTTTAAGGGCCTCAGTAATTGTCCCATCAGAACTGTATGATTGGGAATAAAAGTACAACACCATCCACCACACATAATATATAAAACGTCTCCCTTCTCTGCTAGCATCATGGCGCATGTGAGCCTGTTCATGCCATTCAGCCAGTGACAACCAGGTGGCTAGACACTACCTTAATCACATCCTTGGTATAACTGATTAAATCTTTGCTTATCCTTCTACACCCTAGTTTCCTAAATATAGCCAATTTGAATTCAAAACCTGTAGCAATTTGGTTTTAGTTTTAAATTTATTTGGAATTTCCTTGAGGATTACTATAGAGTTATTGTCAACATCAAAGGACTCTGGTACTGACCTCTTAGCACTGGGATTAGCTTTGTTGGGAGGGGGAGAGTTGAAGGTCTGGGTAAGGGGCATGGTTCACTGAACCAGTGTGGAGTCTAGTCAGGCGATAGGCTTGGGTGGCTCCCCCTGCCCACAGTATCACAATATGTCAGTTCAGAAGACACTGAGTTCAGCGTGGCTTCATTTGTCCCTCTGTTGCTTGAGACATTTAGGAACTGGGTACCTACTCCAAGGTTTCCCACTGGGTGAGAGGATCCATGCCTCATCATGTGAGACATGAGAAGTAATTCACCTTGGTACTGAGGAAGGAAGCTGTGTTGCACTGGCCTTTACAGCCCAGAGCAGAAGCTACAGATTCTGGTGAGTTGCATTCTTCCCGTGCATCCTTATCCCGAAACAAGGTGACCATACAAACTACTACACTGGGTTCTGTGATGTATCCAAGATGAAGGGTACTCCTTGGCCCTGGGGGGTGTCTTGCCACACAAACATATCAACTGCTCTTATTGAGATTTGTACTGCCAACACTGCCCATTGCACCCAAGAATTCAATTCTGCATCCTGTTTCCCCTTCTAAGGTCTGAATCAAATCCTTGATTTTAGCTATATTTATTATTTTTGTCTCTGACTTGCCACACAATGTAGAATGTGGAAGGCATCTGTCTTAGTTTTCTTTCCTAGTGATCTTATAAATACTGTGACACAAAGCAATTTGGGAGAAAAAAAAGTGTTTTGGTTTTGGTTTGGTTTGGTTGTTGTTGGTAGTAGTGGTGGTGTTGGGTTTTGCTTTGTTTTAGCTTGCACTTCCCAATCCCAATCCATATGTTAGAGAAGCCAAAGCAGAAACCCAAGCAGGGCAGAAACCCAGGGGCAGGAACCCAGAGGTAGGAAGCCAGAGACAGAAACAGAAGCAGAGATTGGGGATGAGTGCTTTTTACTGGCTTATTCCCCATTTTTTTTTAGTTTACTTTATTTTTATACAACCCAGGACCATCTGCCCAGGAATGGCACCATCCACATCAATCATTAATAAAGGAAACACCCACACGTTTGCCTACAGGCCAGTCTGATAGAGACATTTCCTCATTGAGGTTCCCTCTTCCCAAAGGACTCCAGGTTGTCTTGAGTTGATCACATTTTGTAGTAAAGGGGTCTGTATTATAATTCACGCTCTCATCTTCCCCAAAATGCTCAATCACCAAGGGACACTGGGCTCCTTGTCGGCTTTTCTACTTGGGCTCATACATAAGGCTGTCATAGGATGTCCCCCTTTACCTGGTGAGTTCTCTAAGTACCTTGCATTAGTTTATACTCCTCTCAAACATTCTCTTGGGTCTTATCTGAAGTGCTGGGACAAGACCCAGATTCAGTAGAGTGGGCTGTCCAAATGTGGGGCAGGACACACTTCCCACTCTCCAGAGACCGAAAGGTTCTCGTCTCACAGACATAAATCCCAGATGAGGCCCCAGATTGTAAGAAACAATGATCCTCATTCTATCATGAGAATGCTGGAGACTCAGAATAGCAAAAGAGAGACAGATTTATTTTTGGTTCTATAAAAGCAGGGGCACGAAAGGCAAAACTGGCTGATGTGCTGGCTTGGCACAGAACAGTGGGATTTTCATCCCTAATCACATTCCTCTGTCCCTTTTAGTACTCACTGGCTTTTTAAGAAGGGCACAGTCTTCTAGGGGTCTAGCTTTGCCCCTCCCCAATTACCCACCCTCTTGGTTCGGGATGCAAGGCTTTATCTAATATATATCCATGACCTTAAGAGTTTCTCCTCTTTGATTACATGGGCTTAGTCACACAGCAGACTGCCTGGAACTTTTTTACACTAAGATGAACTGAGAGAGCCTAGACATGCAGGCTCCAGCTGCACTCTAGGGCAGGCAGGGGCCTAGGCCCCTTGTTTATCTTTTTTTTTTTAAAATATTTATTTATTTATTTATTATGTATACACTATTCTGTCTGCATGTATGCCAGCAGGCCAGAAGAGGGCACCAGATCTCATTACAGATGGTTGTGAGCCACCATGTGGTTGCCGGGAATTGAACTCAGGACCTTTGGAAAAGCAGGCAGTGCTCTTAACCTCTGAGCCATCTCTCCAGACCCCCCTTGTTTATCTTTGATGAACTCTAAATACACTTCGTACTAAAAATGGATCATATTAATTTATGTGTTACATGAACACACATGTGCACACACACATATACACACACGGATAAAATATAAAAATAACTTTATTGCTTCTCTTGTTCCTCATCCTTCTGGCTAAGATCGAGTATACAGTGCAGTGTGCACATGCACAAAAGCTCCCGTGTGATTTGGGCACATACATGTACATACACACATGTGCACACACTCGTTCAGTCACTATAGGGGTGACATTTGGCCAATTTTAGAATCTCCCTGTCTGAGTTGCTTACTCACTTTGGGGTGGAGAGGAAGAAACAGGAGATCACTGCAGAGGTAGCCCCCAAATTGACTGTGTCCCTTAGATTTGCCTTGGAGGGGTGAGAAAGTCCATAGCTGACAGGCCCTGGGCTGAGGCACATGAGACACAGTAGCCCACATATTCAGGAACATATGAATCTGGAACATGCTGCCCCAGTCAAAGGAGACGTCCTGCTATGCCAGGCCTTGGAACTGGGGCTTAGACCATAGACCATGAAGGAATTGGGAAGTCAAGCAGGTCTCAGAAGGGGAGAGTGAAGAAAGTGTGGCTATCCTGAGCCTGCCAACTTCTCTCTGTCACGGTGAACAATGTCCCTTCTTTTGCTCTGAGAGCCCCTTCTCAGCCTCTGCCAGCAGGAGCCCTGCTCATAGCTTACCCTGAATCCTCCACAGACCCCTGACCTGTTACCACATTCCCTGTGCACCCTTCCACAGGCAGTGTCTGCAGATAAGGGCTCTCTCTGTCTCACCATCATCCCCTGGGAATAGCATCATCTTCCACTGAGGGCCACACACAGCGGACAGCACCATGTGTCTGAAGCTGGGTAAGAGTCACATGCCCCCCTCCCCCCGACCTGGATCTTTCATCCCTGCTGACACCAAAGGTTGTAGTTCTCCCAAGCTCACAATGCTACAATTTTGGACTTTCAAAACTATAGTTTCTTTTTGTTATGAATTATTTTAAACACATAAAGACTAATATAATAAAGACTTATCTTACCATTACCTAGTTTTAACTTATATTGGAATCATTTCTGACCTTCTTCAGCTCTTGCCTTTTACTTATTTTAAGTGTGTGTGTGTGTCTGTGTGTGTGTGTGTCTGTGTGTGTGTGTGTGTTAGCATGTCACTGTATTTGCCACTCTTTAGCTGGTTTCAGGTTTTCACTATTTGGGCTGAGCTGGTATGTGAAGTCTGGTCCTGTTTGCTGTAGCATGTCTGCATGTAGTCAGGCAGGCTCTTGGGATGAACTTGGACATGGATTGTAGACAACTGTTTTCCAACACAATTGTATCAATTTTGCCTCTACCAGCAGCCTGCCAGAGCTCTTCCGGACCTGTGTCCTGTGTCTTCACATAGTAGGAGGCTACCTGATGTGGAAAGATGCCCCAGAACCTTACCAGTAGGCCACAGCCTCATGGTGATACACGGAATAATAGAAATGGATTAATTTAAGATGTAAGAGTTACTTAATAAGTATCCTGAGCAAATAGGTCAAACAGTGTTGAAATTAATATAGTTTCTGTGTGGTTATTTGGGTCTGGATGGCCAGGAAACCAAAGTGTGGTCTCCTTACAGCTACCCAGAAGCAAAGTAAATAGACAATGGCACCAAGGAGCAGTGAACTTGAACTGCTACCAGACAGCAGCAAGGGGAAGAAGCTGCCCCCAGTGTTCTGGAGCAATGCTTAGCCAGCACCATAGCAACTCAACGAACACACCCAGAGGGTAAACACATTGTGTCCTGTGATTATCTTTGTTACTTGTTATCTTTTAAAGGAACTAAAATGTTACAGATGCAATTGAAAGCCTTCTGTAGATCACTCTCTAATCCAATTCCTCCTCCTCTCTCCCTAAACTGCCCCGGACAATGAAATGGTCTCAGGAGACATGCCAGGCCACTGTCTTTTATAATCACATGTCTGTGATACACCACACTGTCAGTGGGTTTTGTTTTTGTTTTTAGACAGGATCCCACTATGTGGCCCTGGCTGGCCTGCAACTCCAAATGTAGACCAGGCTAGCCTTGGATTCACAGAGAGCTGTTTGGGGGCGTGTGCTCCCAAGCATAGCTGCTGGCTTTTTTAATATTTATGTCAATGGTGTCATACAGTCAGATGCCTCCATGATTTCCTCCTTCTCTCCACTCACTTGTCGAAGCTTCCAGACAGCTCTACACCCATGGGTGTAGTTGACGTTCACGGCTTCTCACCAGTGCTCAGTTCTCTTATTTGCTATTCTCTGACTACTACGCTCCTAGAGTCCGGTCTTGAGGGATGCAGAGTCTGGTTTCGACATTAAAAGGCCCATATGCCGTAATAGTTAAGAGACAGAGATCCATTTGGTTTCTTCAGTCCGTCCCTCCTCAGTCTCCATTGGCCTCCTCAGCCTCACGCTGGTGGAACTGCAGTGAAGGAGGTGAGGGTAAAGAGCAGAGCAAAGGGCGGGGTTCATGTGCTGGAAGTAATGAAGGCTCCTTGCCTGATGAAATTTGAGTTAGGCTCTGGAACTTTCTCCTGGCCTCATCTGCACATGTCTAGTAAAATCCAGTTCTAGGAAGGCAAGTTAACATGGACCTCCCTCACCTTGGTATTTGGCAGTGCCTCCTCCTCCCTCGGGCTGCTTGTTGGCCACAAACCTCACCTGTCCATGCTGCAAGCAGAGCTGAGGCCAGACTTGCCCCATGGTGGGATCCCACCTCAGAGTGCTTGCATCTCTAAGAGCAGACAGAGTGGAGCCATGTTTTATAGGAGACATTCCATAATGTTTGCTCTAACAGGAGCGGCCAGGTTACAGTTTCCTCAGCTGGGGTTCAGGAGAGGAGCTAGAGAGAAACCCGGAGCCCTTAAAGCCATAGGCGCTGGGCTGGAATTGTGACTTGGCTGGTAGAATACAGGCCTAGCACACGCAAAACTTTGATCCCCAGGACCACAGACCCTGGGCACGGTGCAGCACACTCACAGTCCCAGCATCTAGGAGGAGGAGGCAGAAGGGACAGAAGTTCACATTCATTCTCAGCTACATAGTGAATTCAAAGTCAGCCTGAGCTACTTGAGACTCTGCCGAGAAGAAGGAAGAGGAGGAGAAGGAGAAGCTACATTCTTTGCTCTAGGAACCTGCCCAACCTTCAGGGCTGATGAGACTCATAGCCAAGGCTGGAGGAACTGAAAACAGAAATGGCCCAGAGTATTCCGGGCTAGACCTCAGAGGAGTCCAGATTTACCAGATCTAATCCCACATGGCTGTTGCCCCGGAGCCCTGTGTGGTGTGGGAATCTCTCATTGGAGAGATTCGACTGATTGGGAGGGCCTCACGGACAGTAAGTAGTGCACCAGAGTGATCCACCATAGAGGGCCAAGCTGGGCAGTAAGTCATCATGGGCAATGACAACTGGGGCCAGCCACAGCCAGTTGCAGTTCCCCAGGTGTTGTCCAAGCCCATGGCAAAGAACAGATAAGCCTACCTTGTTTCCTCCATCCTTCAGGGCGTCAGGATGGATACCCTGCTTTAAGAACCTAGAGAGTTGTGCTTCTGTATATCTGAGTATGGGTGGACCATGACCCCACTCGGAGAGGACCCTGGGCTTCGAGGAATACCAGTTTTCCAGACTCCCTAAACCCCAAGGAACAAGGACAGTTTGGAAAAAAGAACAAAGTCTGGCTCAGAGCTCCTAGGGCCACTTGCTGATGTTCCAGACCCTACAGGATTACTACTGGAAAGGACTAAGATGTTCTGTCATTTCAGGGCTCATGGCCCCAGACAGCTGAACCAGAGGGGAAACAAACCCAGAAAGGGTCTCATACATGCCTTCCTTCTTCCTGCTCCCCACCATCACCCATTCGGCCTGCATCACCCCTACCCTGCCTTCAGCTGAGGAGAGTATCTGGGGTGGGAAGTGGAGGTGATTATGATGGACATCCATGCTCCTTACTGCCCAAGCAACTATGCCTGGCTCCCCAGCTTGCCAGTCATTTTATGTCCACCCCATTAAACAAACCATAGAGGAAAGAAAATCATTTCCGTTTCTCTCCTGAGATGTGATTCGTGGTGTCTGTTAGGTCCTTCCCCAGATAACACCTTCCATTTCCCTAGACTGCCCAAGGATGGGGTAGGGGATGGAGAGGTGTGGTGCATGAACGTATGTGCGTGCGTGCCTGTATGCACACACACACACACACACACACACACACACACACACGCACGCACACGGGAACTCACAACTCTTCCTTCATTCTTGCCTAAGAAGTGTCTGAGGGGAGAGGAATCCTAATTTGCATTCACTCCTGGTGCTCAGCACAGAGACACTTTCCTCGGTGCAAGCATGCAGATGTGGCCACAGCTTCAGGGGCTTCTAGGAGGACAGGACCCTCTGCTGGAAACCCAAGTGGCAGGCATGGCGGGATGGAGAGTGGGGGGGTTGGTGAGTAGGGGTTAGGTGTGTCTGGGGACTAGCAGGAGTCAGTCTCAGCTGGGTTCTGAGACTCCAGGCTCAGAAGCATGGGCTCTAAAGTCAGACTGTCTGATGGACATCCTGCTGTGTGGCTATGAACAACTTGCTTACCTTCTCTGATCAATCTTATTGATTGATGATTAAGTAAGGTGTAGGACCTATTTCACTTGATGCTTCCTAGAGAAAAGGGGAAATAGGAGCCTGTTGGGGTGTTGGGGCTTGGTAGGAGGGAGGAGGCTGGTGTGGAGCTGGTCTGGTTGGGAAGAAAGGCACTAGGGAGGGCTTGGGAATGAAGGCAAGGTGGAGCCATGGAAAGGTTTGGCAGAAAAATGGCCAGGTCAGGTTACATGCTCAAACAGTCCACGGGCAGCAGTTATTATATTGGGGTCAGAAAGGTCAATTTGGGACTTGAACCCTGGTCTCCCTGGGTATTTCCTGCATATTCAAGCTAGATGGCTAGTCTTGAAATCCAGGGCCCTACATATCTAACCTCCTCCCCAGTTCTGGCTAGGTGCCCTGACTATTCCACCACCCAGACAATGGACTGGGTCAGTAGGGTGGGTACCGGCTTCAGAGCAGGGAGCTCATCTGGTTTAATCTGGTTGGAGCTGAGTAGGGGCAGCGGTCTCAGAGCCCAGACTCCTGCTGAGGCCTGTCAGGCTTGCTTTACTCTCAGGAGTGGGAGCTGTCAGGCATAGCCAAACTGCGCTCTCGGCTGCCTCAATTCCACATCCCCCAGGTAGCGCAGACACTTGAATGGACCGGAAATTGAATGCAAAATCAAAATGCAGCAAATAAATGGATGCAAAAGTCATTTGGAGGCAATAATAAGCACCCCCTCTGGACTGGGAAAGGAAGTTCTGCAGCCTCTGCAGGCTGGCCCAGAGTGGACAGGAGGCTCAGTGCCCTTGCTGTCCCCTGTTCTGCTCCCCTGACTATTGCTGGAGGGTCTCCAAGGTCACCAAAAGCATAGACAGAAAGACTGAGACTTGGAAAGAAGGTGGGTATAGCCAAGGTCCCCAGGGAACAAGGACCCAGGAGTCAGAAGGGCCTGGGCTCTGATCCTTCAATTTCCAGCACACGTGAGGGGCCTGCCAGGAAATTTCTCTACAAGGCAAATCAAGGTGCCTGCATTCAAGCTGGCCAGAGTGGTCCTGATGGCTGCTGTCCCAACCCTGGCGTCCCTGTTGCCTTTACACAGTGGGATTGTCCTAACGGCTGTCCCCACAGCCTGTACACATTAGGGTGCTATGATGGCTGTTCCTCCCTGGTGCCCCCACTGCCTATACACACATGCTTAATGCTAACTATAGGGCATGCAGTGTGGTGGTACCTTCTGGGAAGCCAGATAGAATCTTGCTCTTCTTTGCTGGTGGAGCCCAAGAGCCTTGCCTGATGTCTGTGCACAGTAGATTCTCAATAATTACACAGTATTGACTTCCTTTCTACTGATTCCACTCCCTAAAGAGCCCTAGCACTTTAAGACCCAGGTCTGGGGTCCCTGGGGGCTGCAGACTGGCTCCTTGTTCTCTTAGGGCAGGTATGAGAGGTCACAGCCACCAAGAGACCTTTAACCATTCAGAGCTCACGCTCATCCATTGTCCTTCTTGTTCTTTGTCTCCTTCACAGGAGAATGAGTGACGTGACTTCTCCAGGCTCACAAGGCATGTTGGCCCATTTGTTGGATGGAAGTGTCAAGTCCCTTTCTCTTTGGCCCTGTTATTTCTTCAACAAAGGAGTGATGGATGCCTCCTGGCCTAGTACCTATCACATAGAGCCTCATGCTGGCACTGGTCCTCACTCTGAAACCACTGAAAACCAAGGCCCAGGAGGGCCTCCAGGAGTTGTTGGGACTGGGAGATGAGAAACAAGCAGAGGAGCCTCTGGCTGGGGCACCCAGGGAGCTAGGACAACTCAGAGAGGAGGCAACCATCTATTAAGTACCAACTATGTACCAGGAACCCAGGCTACAGCTGGTATTCATCTCTTCCGAGAAGCAGTGCTCAAAGCAAGGACACACTTCCAAAAGGGAAGAGGACACAGGGACAGCTAGGCTGGGTGTCAAGGAAGCCTTCCTGGAGGAAGAGGTACTTAGGTTAAGATCTGGAGGATGTAAGGATATGCAAAACTAGGAAAGAGTAACACTAGAGAGGGCATGTCGAGATGAGGTATGTCAGATGAAGGAAGAGGCTGACAAAAGATGGCGGGCCAGGAGAAGGACCCAGAAATGAGAGGCAGCTGGAAAGGCAGGTAGAGGAGGAGAGACTCAGCCAGGCAGGCAGCAGTACAGAGAACTAGAGACAGAGACTGGAGTTGGGGGGGGGGGGCGGTGACTAGCTGGGAGAAAAGAGCAGAGAAAGGAGGAGGGGAGAGAGGGGCTGCCAGTCACTCTCAGCTCCCACACACTTCTGTCTGGACTTTCATCTCTGACACAAAAGAGGAAGCGAGGCCCCTGGGGGAGGTAGGGGCGGGCAGGCCTAGCTGCATAATGCATTTCACGTCGAAGCTGTTTTCATCTTCTGCTCGGTGCTGGCCTGGGTCCTGAGCTGAACAACTGCAGCTAGTGGGGCAGGCTGGGGTGCACAGGGGTGGAGGGATGGATGATCCCGCCTGCTGCTGGGGAAGACCTGGCAGGGACCGGGACCGTGGCTACCCCACCAGGCAGGATGCTGGGGCGAGCTGCCTTTCTCCCCAGGCTCCTTAATGCCAGTTGGGTCCTAACTGCTGCTGGGCCCTGACTCCTGATTCCTGCCAACTGGAGGACTGTTGCTTTAGGAGCTGCTGTGGAATAAGGGCATTAGCTGTGGATGGAAGGTTTCCTGTGAGCAGAGTGCACACTGTTGACTCCAGTGTGGCTACCCACTAAGGTGCAGCTTGCAGTTTCCCTGGTGTTAAGAGTTAGTGAAGATGCTCTTAAAGCTATACTCTCCTTTAACTGTGGCGTTACTACTTGCTGGAGTTGGCTACCAGGAGCACCTTAGTATTAGCATTAATAAGACTAAGGTACTTATTAATAGGGTAGTCACTCGGGCCTGCTTGGTACCTCCCTTTACCTGATATCACTTTCCTCTCTCCTCAGTAATTTTTCAGTACTTCCTCTAAGAGGCCAGGGTATGGTGACTTGGATTGACTTCCTCTAATTACTGGCCCCAGAGTCCTAGCCAACTAACTGTTCCAATCTCAACAGTCCATCAGTAAGGACCTAGAGCACTTCCTGAAGAGACTTCCGTCTTTGAGCAGGGCGTCTGGAAGATCTGCACAGCTAAAGGACTGACTGTAATACTGGAGAGACTGGCAGGTGGCATAATTGTTTCTTGGCCCTGAAATCCAGACCCATGAATGCTGGTGGCAAGGAACCCCTGTTGCTTTGGGCTTTGAAGGCATGCTTGGGGCCCAGCAGGATTCTAGAGGCTTTCAACTATGAATCATGCCCTCCCCACCTGCACCCCAGTCCCCAGCTAAAGTATCCCATTGGGAGTCCATTACTACAGTCCAGAATCCCTGCCTAGGCAGCCTCCTAGTCTGGGACCTGGCTCCACTCTCTGGCTTGAGGAAGCAGCTCTGGACTGGGACTGTCCTTCCCCTAGAGACCACCAGCTCCATCCCCAGCCCTGATTCCTTCCGTCCTGGCACAATGCCAGGGACCAGGGGGACTCACAACTCACAAGCCTTGGCTATGGCTAAGAATCAGTTTAGTGCAAGAAGAGAGAAGAGGAGCCCAAGCACACACTTCTCTCACTTCTGGATATGGGCAACATCTCCCGGCGCCATGCTGCAACTCTGACATCCTGTCCACACCCACACTGCAGTAAAGATGATCCCTGCTAAAAGCACACTCATGTTTCCCCAGGTTCCTGGGCAAAGCCCCCACTAACCTCAGCTCTTCTCTCTGGCCACCCAGTCTTCTCCTGGGGCCTCCTGAGCTCCCACTTTTCCAACCTTTGGGCCTTGGTATGTGCTGACCCATGGCTGGATCATAAGTCCCTCCCACCATCCTCTGTGCCTGCTGAATGACTCCTGTTTAGCTCTGGTGACCTCTCTGACCCCAGCCCAGCTTGGAACTCTGGGAGGAGAAAAAGGTAACAAGAGCAAGCCACACGAGTGCCCTCTTTTTTTTTATTATTTTTTAATATTTATTTATTATGTGTACAATATTCTGTCTGTGTGTATATCTGCAGGCCAGAAGAGGGCACCAGACCTCATTACAGATGGTTGTGAGCCACCATGTGGTTGCCGGGAATTGAACTCAGGACCTTTGGAAGAGCAGGCAATGCTCTTAACCACTGAGCCATCTCTCCAGCCCCAAGTGTCCTCTTTTTCTGAGGGAGTGAGCATCATGAGGCAGGGTCTGCTCTGTCTCCTACCACACCCCTCAACATACACCATGCCTGGCACAGGGCAGGTCAGTGGAACTTCATACACACTAACACAGTAAGCAAGTCAGGGCCTAGTGTTAGTCTACACACCCAGGAACAGAAACACACATATATATGTACACACACACACACACACAGGACAATAGACTCAGAGTCAACTCCTACACTTACTCTCCCCTGACTGAATGACCCAGAGAAATTCTCCAGGATTTATGGGGATAAATCATAACTGCTAGAGTGCCTTGGGGTTGAAATGGCCCAGTGACTAGGAAGTACACCAGATCTGGCCCCTCTCAAGGACTCAGACACTCCAGATTAGTCTGGTACCCTAGCACAGCTTCTTCTCCCCTAGGCCAAAGCCTGGCTCACAGCCAGCACTCCTTGGCCCTACAGAGAAGCAACAGCTGCTGTTTCCAGCTCCCATGGGCTGGACTGGGCCGAGTGCTAGACCAGGCACCCTACCTCTTCCAATAGCGGAGAGAACAGGTACCTGTTACTCTAGTTTGCAGAAACCTGGGCTGAGGACACTGGGAGGACAAGGGAACTTTGTGTGAACCCCTTCTCTCTGCCATACCCAGCTCCCCCCACCCCACAGCTCATCAGGCATCTTCACCCCTCCTCTGCTTTCAGTAACATGCCCCTTCCCTGCAGAGGAAGGTGACAGGAGCTGAGTTCAGGGCCCTCTGGTCAGGGTTTTGCCATGCTGTGGCATCCTCTGGCTGTGTGCTGCTGGGCACATTGCCCCACCTCTCTGTACCCTGTATTTTCCCATCTGAAAAGTTGAAATAGTACCACCTAGGGTTACTTACTGTAAGAACAGAACCGAGACCTTGTGGAGCCACGCCTTCACTGTATGCTCCAGGCCCACTCTGTGCTCCTTATGTCCCCAGCCCCAATATTTTTATACTAAGTAGCCCGAATTCAGGGACTTCACCTGGGACTACAGGATGCCCAAAGTCCCTGTGACATCAGGCACTGCAGTGGGTCTTAGTGACTGACCGATGCACGAGCTTGAAAGTTCTGCCCTCACCAGACTCTACCTCACATAGGCCCCACCTCCCATGGGGCTAGGTAGGGCATTTTCCAAAACCACCCTCTTACTTGGGTCCCCACCTTCCTTGGGCAGCCCTGCAGCCTCACCAGGCCTCTTGCCTGTCCATGCGTCATTTGTAGTAAATGTTTGCTTCCAGGTCTACTTCTCAGATCCCAACCTAAGCAGCAAGGAATGTTGCCTATATGTTATGGTTCAGGATCCAGGCAGATGTTCAACACACTGCAGCCACTACCAGCCCATCTCCTGGCATCTGGGTGGCCATGAGCAAACAGAGTTGTCCCTCAGTAGCCACAGGGTGCTGGTTCCAAACTTCACCCTAGTATTAAAACCTTAGGATGCTCATGCCCCTTATATAAAATGATACGGCATCTGCATACAGCTGGAGCACGCCCTCCTGGTACTTTACATCATTTCTAGATGACTCATGATGCCTAGCACAGTGTAAGTGCTGCCCAGAGTTGTATTCTACATATATATTAGACAAGTTCGTATGTTGGTCAGGCCAGCTACTAATTTAATTCTAATTTAGCTGAGGACAGGCTTGGACTTCCGATCCTCCTGCTTCTGCCTCTCCAGGACTGAGATTATAGTCTTTGGACCCACCAGATATGTTATCTCCTCACCTGGAAGGGCAGGCTTCCTGCTCCAAAGGAAAAGAGCAGGTCGGCCACACCCACCAGAAAGCTTTCTTGCCGCACAAGTGTTTAAGAATGTCCAGTTACGGAAATTTTAGATTTTGAAATCCTGCAAGGAACATCCCGGTCTGGAGAACCTCTTACTTAGAGGCATCGAGAGAGACTGTGTGAGCAAATGTCCTGTCGAACACCATCTGCACCGCACTGACAAAGCCTTCTGGGAGATCCATGCTGGAGACTCCACAGAGCTCACATTTGGCTGGGTGTGGTGAGCCTGCCTGCGTTTCCTTTGGAGCAGGAACCCTGCCCTTCCAGGAAAGGAGATAAAATATTTGGTGGCATGGTAAACTACGAGTCTTTTGACCCTGGAATACACTAGGGAAGCAAGTCATATACCAAGCCATGGGGAACCCCTAAACTGCTGAAGTTCTATATAATCATCAGAAATTAAAATCATAGAAATGTGGAACTAGGTGCTGGAGAGATGGCTTAGTGGCTAAGAGCACTGGCTGCTCTTCCAGAGGTCCTGAGTTCAATTCCCAGCAATCATGTGGTAGCCCACAACCACCTGTAATGAGATCTGGTGCCCTCTTCTGGCCTACAGGCATGCAGGCAGGCAGAACACTGTATACATAATAAATAAATTAAAAAAAAAAGAAATGTGGAACTGAAAAGGACGTCACAGTCATCTCCTATCAAATGCTGAAACCTCGCTGGCATCCTCATTCACTTGGCCTCTGTTTGGATTCATTCCTTCAGTGTCCGGGGCTAGTTCCTGTAAGACCCACCCTAATGGGGACTTATGAGCACCTCTAATCAGTTGTTGAACACAGAGAGTCTTTCTGTGTCCCTGATCATGAACAGACAGCTACAAGGTGCCTCTCCTGCATACACTGAAGACACAGCGGAAGTCAGACCTTGCCGGGGACCCTGAATAGTCAGCAGCGAGATAAAAGAATTCTCTGCCCAGTCAGAGGAGGAGCCCAACTCCTCAGAGCTGCCCCAAAGTGGCAGGTAACGTCTGAGGATTCCTAGATACTCTAAAATTCCCACATCCAGTCCAAATCTCTCATGGCATAAGGCCAAGGTCATGTCATGCCAAAGCAACACCCAGAATGAAGCCTAAACCTGCCTCAAATTGCCCAAGCCCTTCCTCACCCCCATGTCAGGGGCCTCCCCAGACAAGCCAAGATAAGCCTGAAGACTAAGGTCTGACTTGAAGCCCCTCCCCATCCCACCCCGCTCTTTTATTAGGTCTAGACTCAACTGTCTGGACCTAACTCCAGACGCTCAGAGCTTACAGGAAACCCAAAGCAGTCCCAGGCCACTGGAGGGGGTGGACAGCTGGGCTGGGTGATGGGTGGCTTTAATATTTAAACACAGCTTCCCGTTGTACAGCCACGGGCAAAAGCAGCTGTGTCCTTTTTCTTCTCCTTCTTCTGCTTCCTTCTTTCCCTTTTTTTTTTTTTTTAAATCTTTAATGTCTCCCGCCAGGCGCTGGTGGTGAGGCATCGGGCCTGCGCTATATATCAAAGGATTGCCACAGCTGGAGGGATATTCGGAGCATTCCCAGCCAATCCATTGTGTATAAATATATAGATATATATATATATATATAGGTTTCATTATCCCCTTCAGGGCTGCCAGAGAATATATTCTTTTAATATGTATAATATATTTGAGCTACTACTCGACACAAGGAGGGAGGGAGGGCCCACCATTGGCATTTCCCAGGCATTACCAAGGAAAGAGAAACAGCTGACTTTGGGGAAAGGGAGGTGGTCCCATCAGCAAAGATGGATCTCAGGACCCTGTTGTAGCGTCTCAAATGTAACCCCAGTCTTGTGCCTGGGCCCCACCTTGGCATTTTCTTGGTCCTTTAAGGAGATTTGTATGATCTTCTTGAGTACCCATAGTTTCCTGCTATTTAGGCGTGTTTTGCTCTAACAACACATTTGAGCTGCAGGGCAACATCTCCCACAGCCACCACCGGGAGTTTAAGGGTGTGTGCTTGCCGTGTGACCTTGGACAAGCTGCGTGTGCTGCCCAATGCTTCATTTATAGGTGGAGCCAGCAGCCCCGCCTTGCAGGGTGAGTAGAGATCAGGTATGAACATCACTAGCGTGGAAGGAGGGCTGAGCCAGGTTCATTGTATCAAAAGAGATGAGACCTGAATGATGAGTCATACAAGGGTCAAGGGAAAAAGAGTGTCCCTCAGGTCTCCCCAGCATGCCCAGGCAAGGGACATCTTGACCATGTGAAACCCACATAGGCTAGGTTGTTGGTTACAGACTTGGCTGCGGCATCCCTCTCCTCCTCCAAGGATGGGTTCTGCTCTGTGCCTGAGTGGTGCCCCTCAGACACTTTGCAGGGGACAAAAGAATCATGCTGTGCTCTGTAGTGAGGATAATTTAGAGAGGAGGTCAAAAGATAACGTGCTTTGTTCTGGCATTCCCCTACCCTCAACTACCACCATGGTTTCAGCCTCACCTGGGTCTGGAAGGGGAGGACAGGAGTCACCAGTGGGAACAAATCCTAACTCTGGGGTGGGGGTTTTCACCAGTCAGGGCAGCTGAGGACTTCTCAGCCTTATGTGGACTCAAGAAGGGGTCTGCCACAGTGCGGGGTGATCTGAGGCCAGGCTGAGGCTGAAGTCTGATGCTTGCAGATAGAACCACAACTCTCCCCCCTCCCTCACTCCCCCGGGCAGGACAAAAAGAGGAAGGGCAGCATCTGAGATCCTGTTCTGGGCTGCCTCCATTCCTGCCTATAGTTGATGCCAGTCCCCTCCCACCTTGGTCGAGGACACCTCTGTATACCAGTCAGTGTCACTACCTGCCCCCTCCCTCTCGACCCTGCCGAAACAGTCACATAGAGACCCTGCTGAATGGCACCATCGGTTTCCTCTGGGCTTCGGGCTCCTGTCAAACCCTCACCCAGCAGCCACAGGACTTTTCATGAAAATGACTGAACTGTCCCTCTTCTGTGTCACTGCTTCTGCCTGCCTGGCCTCTGCATGGCTGACTCCATCTCATCGGCCAGCTTATGGCTCAAACATTTGCTTCTTTAGCCTGTTCTCATGCTCAATCGTTTTCTTACTTTAATTCTATTTATTTATTTAATTTGGTTTTTCAAGACATGCTTTCTCTGTGTAACAGTCCTGGCTGTCCTGGAACTTGCTTTGTAGACAAGGCTGGCCTCGAACTCACTGAGATCCACTTGTTTCTGCCTCCCAAGTGCTAGGATTAAAAGTGTGCGCTATCACTGCCTGGTCAATGAATTAATTTTTTGTTTGTTTGTTTTTGAGGCAGGGTTTCTCTGTGGCTTTGGATCCTGTTCTGGAACTAGCTCTTGTAGACCAGGCTGGTCTCAAACTCACAAAGATCCACCTGCCTCTGCCTCCCGAGTGCTGGGATTAAAGGCGTACGCCACCACCGCCCGGCTAATGAATTAATTTTTAAGACAGTTAATTTTTAAGACACGATCTTTCTATATAGTCCAGGCTGACCTCAAGCTTGTGAGTTTTCAGTCCTACATGGGAGTGCAGAGAGACGTCCATGGCCTTGCCTAGTTCCCGGCTATTCTTCGCCTAGGCCCTTTGGGGCTTCTGTCATCACCACCTGTAACTGTTGGGTGCTTACTAGTTAGACCGCCATCTCTCCAGAAAGCACAGTCCCTGGGACAAAGCCTAGCTTTCTTTTTTCCTACCTTACTCCCATCAAGCAGCAGAAGGCCTGGTCCACAGCGAGAGTCCAAAGAGTTGAGGGAACGACTGATTGCCCGGCACACCCTGAGAGTCAGGCTGCCAAGGAAGGGAAGACCCTGCCTTTAGCTCAGATCGTTGTGCCGCTGTCCGGGAACGGGCAGGTTCTAGATACGCTGTGATTGGACAGTACACAGTGAGAGGATGCACCCAGGCACCTCTAAAGTCTCCGGGCTGTGAGATGATGTAGCAGAAAGGCTGGCTGGAGGCAAGCAGGAGGTAACTATTTCCCAGCATGTCAGTGTTACAGAAGAGGGGACAAAGAGGGTCGGGTGGGGATAGGTGGAGGGTTTGAAACTTCAGTCTTGCCCTTACCTTAGCTCATACGTTTTCTGGCAGCTTCAGATGTATGAAGAGACAAAAGTCACTGAGTCCAAGCCCTTACCTCTGAGTGGCTCTAGGCAGCTCAGCTAGGAAAAAGCACCCCTTCTCGTGCTCATGAAGTCTAAAGAGAGGCTTGGTGTTGTGGAACCGGGATTTAAAGAATTAAGCAATCTCCTTCCACAATCTCACTTCGGTTTTTCTGAGCAGAGAGGATAGTAGTCTCAGCCAGGCTGAGCAGGGCCCCTCTGCCCAAGGCGGCCTCTCCGCGGGACGTGGGCGCCCCCTACTGGAAATCTGTGAACACGCAGACCGGGCTCTCCAACTCCGGGAGACCAGGCTTAACTTGACAGGGGCACAAGTTCCAGGCATGTTGCAAGTCTCCGGAACTTCGCGTGTCGAGAGATTAGCAGACACACACATAATACCCACCAGCCTCAAAGTTCAGACCACTCTAAACGTATGTACAACTACAGTCCTTTACTTGGGCAGATGGCATTAGTAAAGCAAAATGGTACTGTTAGTGGAAGTTTAGATAGGGCTTGAGTGCACGTCGTAGGGTGTCCACAGGCTTTGTGTCCTAAATTCCCAAGGGGTGGGAGGGTGGAGACGGAGCCAGCTCTCCCCATGCAGAAACAACGAGGCAGGGACGCTGCCCATCTCACTAGCCCTCATTCAACTCAGGCTGTGGTTTCAGGCCTCGTAAGGGTGCTCTCCCCATCAGGGACCTCAGCCTGCAGGAGAGAAAGAAGAAAATCGGGACTCAGCATGCGGGTGCAAGCCCTTAGATTTGAAATTAGGGCTACTGGTAGCCGGTGCCTTGTGTTTGCCGAATATTGCTTCTCAGCGGAGCACTCCCAACCCTGGCGCTGACCTTCGAGGGTATGGTCAAAAAAAGAAACTGGTGGCGCATGCCTTTAATCCCAGCACTCGGGAGGCAGAGGCAGGCGGATCTTTGTGAGTTTGAGACCAGCCTGGTCTACAAGAGCTAGTTCCAGGACAGGCTCCAAAACCACAGAGAAACCCTGTCTCGAAAAACCAAAAAAAAAAAAAAAAAAAAAGAAAGAAAGAAAGAAACTGAAAGCCAGGTAGCTAAAGTGAGTTGCGGCTTGTAATCATCCCTCGGGAGGTGGAAGCAGGGAATCCCTGGAGCAAGTTAGCTACATAGATTATATGGAATTGCGAACTCTAGGTTCAGCTAGAGAGTCTGCCTCAATAAATAGGATAATGAAGGAATACACCTGACTATATGTTCACTCATGTGCGCGTGTGCGCGTGTGCGCGCGCGCACACACACACACACACACACACACACACACCAGGGTGGGAGTGGGGTAAACAACCACACAGGTAAAGCAAGGCTAGTCCATAACCCAGTAATTACTACTAATGTGGGAAAGAAAGAAACCCACACACCCCTGTGTGGGTTATGTCCGTATGGCTTGCCCCAGAAGCTCACTGTTGAATTTAATCCTCACAGTGATCTATTAAGAGGTGGGACCATCAAGAGATGCTGGGGCCCCACCCTCACGGAGTAGGACTCATTCAGAGATTGGAGGATGAAGGGGTTAATGGTCTCTCCCGAGGGTGGACTTGCTGTAAGAGTCAGTGTGACCAGGTCTGCCTCCTACTCCTTGTATCTTCCTCATACCACAGGGGGACTCGGTCAACAAAGCCACTGCAGAGCTATCCCCTGCCTCCTCTGCCAGAGCCAGGACTAAAACAAAGCTACCCTTCCTAGCTTACCATTTGCAAGTGCGCGCACGTGTGTGTGTGTGTGTGTGTGTGTGTGTGTGTATGACGCATGTTCACTAATGCTTTTATGTGTGTTAGTTTGGGTTTCTACTGCCATGATAAAGCACCATACAAAAAGCAACTCGGGGAGGAAAAAGTTTTATTTCAGCTTACTGCTTTGAGGGAAGTCAGGACAGGAGCCTGGAGGCAGGACTGATGCCAAGGCTACGAGGAGTACCTCACGGCTGGCTCAGCTTGCTTTCTTACGGCAGTCAGAGCCACCAGCCCAGGGGTGATATTGCCCCAGCGAGCAGAGGTGGGACTCCCATTGATCCGCCAATCAAGGAAATGCATCACAAACCCACAGGCCGGTCTTGTGGGGTTCCCTCCTCCAAAACGACTCCAGCTAGTGTCAAGTTGACATAAGGGGGAGTGTACACACCATGCCGGCAAGTTCTAGGGTTGATCGTCGAGAGATCCTGCCTCAGTGAAGAAGGCAGAAGAGCAGTGGCGGGTGACTGAGAGCATCAACCTGGGGCATCTGCAGCAGTTGTTCCCAGCCTTCCCAATGCTGCGACCCTTTAATTCCACAGATTGTGGTGACCCTCAACCATAAAACTATTTTGTTGCTTCTTCGTAATTTTCTACTGTTATGAATCGTAATGTGGATATCTGATAGGCAATGCCAAAGGGGTCACAACTCACAGGTTGAGAACCACTGCCCTGCATGCATGCACACACATTGGGAGAGGGAGCTGAGACAGAGTCTCATGAGGTTGCAGCTAAAGTTGACCTTGAACTCCCCATCCTCCTGCTTCTGCTTCCTGAGTGCTTGGATTACAAGTGAGCAACTGTCACACTCTGCTGCTTTGTGTTTCTCTGTTCTAATCTGTCCCTCTCCTTTTCGTGTGATGGGATTGTCAGGGATGGAGCCCAGAGCCCCACACACCAGGCAAGTTCTCTGCCTCTGAGCTGTATGCCTGTCTGTTCCATGTCTACCCCCCTGCTAGTGCAGCACTGTCTAAATTCTTATATATCAATTCAAGTAATTCCTCCCACTTTGTTCTCCTGGGTTTTATTATCTGGGACTTGTGCCTTTCTATATAAGCTTTAAAATAGGTTTGCCTATGCCTACAGAAAGCTTTTCTGGAATTTTTATGGGAATTGCACTAAAAATGTAGATCATTTGGAGAGAATTGACTTTTTACTATGTTAATTCTTCTAATCCACGAGCACAGTCAGCCACTTGGATCCTCTCCGGTTTCATTCTTCAGAATTCTGCGGTTCTCTCAGCACAGACTCTGCAGGTGTGTGGACCCCTCTCTCCCTGGAAACACTGGACATGTCATTGTTTTCATTTGAGGCCCCCATATGCTTGTTTTGTCTGAAACAAGCCAAAGTTCCTTGGTCTTAAGAGACTGATTTGCTCGGGGTTCCATTTCCCCAGGGAATGGGAAGCTTGGCAGAGCATGCTCCCTCTCAGCCAGGAGAAAATGACGAATTCCTTTCCAGAATAGTGGCTTGGAACTTTTCCTGTATCTCTCAGAGAACAGAGGTCACATGGTCACCAAGCAACTCAGATTCTGAAGGGTGACTACTTGCTTGAAGAAGCATCAGGACCGACTGCAGGGTCTGTGCAAGGTGCCCCAGGGACTAGCACCACCCCTGCTGGCAGTCTGTGGAGCAACTTACACACACACACACACACACACACACACACACGTGCGCACGCACACGCACACACACACACGAATACACACACACAAAATCACACTTTCTCTCTCTCACACACTCTCACACACACCTCATCTCTCACACATTACATAAAGTGATCTGTGACCTCTGGTCAGCAAAGGTCAGTCAAAGGCTAGGGGTCACAACTAGAGGGTCTTCCACAGGGACCTGAGTTAGATGACATCTCATATACAGGTACCACTTACAGTGCAGCCAAGGAGCCCCAGAAATCAGTCCTCTTAGCTCTCAGACCCTTGGAACAATGTAACCAGCTGCATGTAGGAGTCTTAAGGCAGCCTCTAGGACAGGGACAGAGTACAGTCTCAGACAGCTTTCTCACTCAGGATGTCCTGGTTGCTAGACATTCTTGTTATTCTTGATGAATACAAATAGGAAAGACAGGAGATTGGCTCAGTTCAAGGCCACCCATGGAGCTATCCTCCCATAAATGGCTTCAGCCCACTTGCTTTCCAGAATCTTCTATCCTATAGCACAAAAACCAAGACATTTTTGGAGGAAGGACAAGAAACCCTCAATTCTGAGCTTCTCTGCCTTTGGGAGAATACAGACACAAGAGTGGTGTGGCTTTGGGAAGGAGGAGGAAGGTCTCATCCCGTGGGAGGGGCCCAACCCTGAGGAGGAGGTATTTGTCCTGGAGGGCAGCAGCTCTCCCATCCAACCCACCTACTGAAACCGAATTGCCAATGTGATGGTGTTGCAAAGTGGGGCCTTTGGAAGGTGACCAAAGCCTTCTTGAGTAGGCTTTGTGCCCTAATAGCAGAAATACCAGAAAGCTGACTCCCTCCCTTTACTATGCGGGAACTTGGCTACAAAACTCTGTCTAGCTGGCTTTAACTGTCAGCTTGACACAGGCTAGAGTTACCTGGAAAGTCTCAACTGGGAGATTGTCCAGAACAAACTGTCCTAATGGTATGTCTGTGGGGGGATTGTCTTACTTGTTAATTAAATAGGAGGGCCCAGCCCACTGTGGGAGGTACCATGCCTAAGCAGATGGTCCTGGGCTGTATAAAAAAGCTAATCATGCATAAGCCTGAAAAGCAATCCAGAAAGCAGTGTTCCTCCTTGGCTTCTGCTTCAAGTTTCTGCTTAAGACAGGGTTTCTCTGTGTAACAGCCCTGGCTGTCCTGGAGCTCACTCTGTAGACCATGCTGGCCTCCAGCTCACAGACATCAACTGCCTCTGCCTCCCAAGTGCTGAGATTAAAGGTGTGAGCCACCACTCCCGACTTTTCTTGCTTCTTTTTTGTGTCTTTTTAAAAATTCTGTATGATCAAGGTTAAATTTTTATCCATTTAAAATAACTTGGAACAAGATTGCTACTTCAATCCCAGAAAGAAACATAGCCCAGTCCACTACTCTACACTCTCCAGGTCACCTGCAGACAAAGCTACACAGAGATGGAAAAAAAAAAAGTTAGATCAGTGGCACACACCTTTAATCCCAGCACTCAGGAGGCAGAGGCAGGTGGATCTCTGTGAGTTCGAGGCCAGCCTGGTCTACAAGAGCTAGTTCCAGGACAGGCACCAAAGTTACAGAGAAACCCTGTCTCAAAAAACCAAAACCAAAACCAAACAAAACAATATAGTTAGCCAGGTGTGGTGTTCAGGCCTGTAATCCCAGTCTCTCTGGGTAGGTCTGTATTTAGTTTTATTATTCATTTTACTTTATGTAAGATATGCCTCAATGAAGTTGAGAGCTTCATTTGTTTGTTTGTGATCAGGTCTCCCTCTGCAGCTCAGGCAGGCTTTGGGTCATCCTGTCTCAGTCCCTCAGCTGCTGGAACTGTAGACATGAGCTTCCATCAAATGAAGTTGTGTGTGTGTGTGTGTGTGTGGTATGTGTGATTTTTATGTGTATAATGTGTGTAAGCATACACGTGGATATCTATGTTATAGTACATGGAACTCAGAGGACAACCTCAGCCACTGGAATGCACCTTTTACCTTGCTTGTTGATGGTACCCCAGGCTAGCTATCTTTGAGCTTCTGGACATTGCCCATCCCTGCCTCCCATCTCACGGTAGGAGCAGCAGGATTCCAGCATGTACTACTATAGCTTTACGTGGGGATTCAAAATCAGGCTCTCACACGTGTGAGGCCTTTCACCCACTGAACCATCCGTCAGCTCTGAAGTTGTTTGTTTTGCTTATTGGTAGTACTAGAAACTGAACCAAGAGCCTCTTGAATGTCAGCGGAGCTTTCTACCACTATCTCACAGCCCCAGTCCTAGAAGGTAATTTTTGAAAGTAGCACTAGCTGGGTGCAGTGGTGCATGCCTCTAATCCCAGCACTCAGGAGGCAGAAGCAAGCCTATCTCTGAGTCTGAGGGCAGCCTGATCTGCATAGTGAGTTATAGGGCAGTCAGGGCTATATAGATAGATCTTGTCTCAAAGTAAACAATAAATAAACAAATTTAACAGTAAATCCTCCCTCAGGACTGGTGTTCATGGTATCAGAAGGTCTCATGGAAACTTTCAAAGGAGGGAAGCAACCAACAGTCCTACCCAACTACGACACCTATGAACCATACAACAACCAGCATGGCACAATAACTGTAAGGGGCAGTAGTGGCATGTATACCTTAGCACTAACCAACAACTCTCTAATTAGACTTAAGATCTATTCAACAAGAGGGAAACCATGCCTGGTATTGGAAACCTAACCAACTACCCAGGGCTAATGAGTGAAGTCACAGATTTTGAAGGAAAATATACAACCATCACTTTTTTAAAACCAGACTAATCCCTGACTACATTCTTAATATTTGTGCTTATCCCCATAAGATAAGCGTAGTCTGTAGGAAGTTTCTGTCCCACCTGAAGCTTCCAAATAAACTTATAAAACCAAATAAAACACTGAGGCTTGTATTAATTACAAATGTTTGGCCAATAGCTCAGGCTTGTTACTAGCTAACTCTTATATTTTAAATTAACCCATGTTCCTTATCTACCCTCTTCCATATGGAGGTACCTTGCTTCCTTCAGCATAGCATGTTTATCTCCTGCTTCCTCTGCATTTGTTGGCAGCTCCTCCAATTCCACCTTTCTTCTTCCCAACATTTTTGGTTTGGCTCCCCCACCTAACTTTATCCTGCTCAGCTATTGGCCAGTCAGCTTCTTTATTAAACCAATCACAGTGACATACATTCACACAGTGTAAAGGAATATAACACATTTCTCCCCTCTGTCTAATTAAAAAGGAAGGTTTTAATTTTAACATAGTAAAATTATATACAACCAAAACAGTTACCAAGTAATAATTAGTTACAATATCTAGTTCATTTGTATTTGGCAAACTTAGCAAAAATATTCTATAATCTATTTTATCTTTGTGACTCTAAAGTTTTATACCTAATTTATTTTTTTATCATAATTAAAGAAAACTTTAACTATGACTATCTAGTCTTCAATTCCGTCAAAGACCCCAGAAAAGTGAAATGTTCCCTAACAACATGGACATGGACTGCCTGGATAATCACCCTAAGTTCTTCTGTAATGCTGGGGTCTCCATCTTTGGCTTCTAGGCTTAAACTATCTGACAGACTTTTCTCTGAAGCAGGAAATTTTAAAGGATTGTCCTACCTTGTCTTGACAAAGTCTGGCAGTTGCTTTCTTTTGTGTCCTGCTGGTCCAGTTTGGACATTATACTGTCAGCAACTGAGGCAAGGTCAGTTTTTTTCCCAGATAGCTAATCTTCACCATAAAGACAGCAAACTCCATATGGAGGTTCTTCAATGCCCATCATCCTCTCTGAAGTAAACTGGTGTTGCCTGGAGCAGACATGTTTCACTGTCAAGAAACGTCTTATGCTTATTCAATAGGTATTGGAAGTGTTTGAAGACCACCTATCTATCTAAATATATTTCTGTATGACCTTGAAAACATACCTAACATGACTATAAATTTGATTATTATAGGTGACTATGAATCTGTATTTCTTAATATACATACCTTTTTAAATGAGTTGCACAAGCACAATATCCCAAACAAGAGTAGAAACACACATATAGCAAAAAACTAAGTTTGTATCAATAAATCAAAATCCATACCAAT
>JAQHUG010000077.1:7256153-7308060 GCA_028555095.1 Dicrostonyx torquatus
TCTCTGTAGCTTTGGAGCCTGTCCTGGAACTAGCTCTTGTAGACCAGGCTGGTCTCGAACTCACAAAGATCTGCCTGTCTCTGCCTCCCGAGTGCTGGGATTAAAGGCGTGCGCCACCACCACCCGGCCAAAGCCACCCTTAAAGCAGTAAAGTTTGAGTAACAATAAATCTGTGCCATGGAAACTGATGACATAAAAGAGAAGGTTCTTCTCTTGTGTTGACCTGTATTCTACACCCCTGTCCATCCCATATAATTGTGTAATTAAATTGTCTTTCTATAGAAAAATATTTTAAAATCTTGCCTGAGATTGTGCTTAATTTGAAGACCGTTTTGGTGAGAAACAATTTCTGAATGTTGAGTCATTCAATTCATGAGTATTGTATACCTCTGAATTCATTTAGGTGTTTAGCTTTTCCCAGCAATGTTTCATGGTTTTGAATACAGAGGCCTTGGACATGGTGGGTCACTTACATGCTACAGCACACACAGGGCAGTCATGTTCTCTCCTTCCATATGTGGGTCCTGGGAATTTGTGGCACTAAGTCATCATGTCAGCCCTTGGATAACTTTTGATGAATTCATTGTTGTGTTTCATGTTCTGCTGCAACTACATAAGCAGAATTGTTTTGTGTTGTTTTTCAAGTCATGGTTTCTCTGTGCAATAGCTCTGGCTATCCTGGAACTCTCTTTGTAGACCAGGCTAACCTCAAACTCACAGAGATCTGCTGCCTGCCTCTGCCTCCTGAGTGATGGGATTAAAGGTGTGCAATACTACTGCCTAGCTAAGCAGAATTTTTAAAACCACTTCTGATTGTTGTTATTAGTACACATAACAATGAGTTATTTACTAATTCATTTATATATTGTCAATGTAACTATTTCTTTGGAAATAGACATTTCATGGAGAAATTAACAGATGATAACCGAGTGTATGAGAAGATATTCCTTGCTTCATAGCCATGGGGAAAATGCAGATAAAACCCTGGCGGGATGCTGTACCTGTTTATGTGACTAGAATAACCATTAAAGTTGTAGAGGATGCAGACCCTTGTCGCCGGGGAGGGCAGGGGGCTCAGCTGCGCTCACCAGCTGGAAGGTAGAGGCTCTTGTGTCTTTCCTTAGAACATCAGCTTCCGGGAAAGGGGGAAGAGCATAGGATCAGCCCCGAATGAACACCTGCCTCAGCGCTGCTTAGCCTTGGACAAGGACGTTCTCCGAAACAAAGTCAACAGAGGATCACAGCTTTTCAACTTGCTTGAACTCCAGCAAGGAGGGGTTGGAGTGATAGCTCAGAAATTAAGAAGAGCGCTCACACGGTGTGGCTCATAGCCTTCTGAAACTCCAGTTCCAGGGGACTGGAGGCCCTACCCTGGCCTCTGTGGAGTACTGGTGCAGGTAAAACACCACACACGTGAAATAAAGATACATCAAGCTTAAAAGGTATGTAAACAAAAAGTAACCTTCAGCCAGGAGAAGTGGTCCTCACGTAGATCCACCCAAGGCCCCTGCTTCACCCATTTATTCATTCATTCAGTCACATTTTCTGAGTACCCGTCATTTCACAAGACGCTCTGCTGGGAACAGCAGTTACAGCCATGATTACAACAGGAAATGCCCCTGCCAACCCAGAACTCATCCTGAGTGGGGACCCATGATTAATAGTATACTAAGTCAATTAATTACATACGACGTTTCTGGGCTGAAATGGAGCAAGAGGAGAGGTTCTGGATGAGGAAGGAGGGTCAAGTTCTGCTTTATTCACAGATCACACTTGAACAAAACCCACAGACTGTGTAGGAGGGGCCATGACAGTGCCTGTGGGGAGAGCATTCCCACAGAAGGAATAGCTAGGGCACATAACTATAAGGAGCAGGTCTGGAATCCATCCAGTAACAGAACCAGGTGGGACAGGAGGTGGGATGGTGGCAGCTGGGAGCCAGCTTACAGGCTATCTTATAAGATGTGGGACTGAACTCTGGGAGAGAGGCACACTGACGATTTTAAAGATATTGTTTATAGCCAACCACCCTAGCCTCTGTATCTTGTTGCTGCTGCTGCTGCTGCTGGGAACACGGAGACAGTGAGACATCTGCACTGGCCCCTAGGCTGGATGTCATAGATAGACCTGGTGGGCTGCTGGCTTCCAGAGCTGGGCATGCCTCTATGCTCTGAGTTTTAGACATTGGCAAGTTGTGGGGAGGGGAAGGGCAGGACAAGGACAACTAAAGGTGTTTCACCTACTCAAACAGAGAGACTGAACGGGCCTAGGACACCATGGAGGGAGAGTGGTGCAGACAGGTGAGGTGGTTGCTAAGGATCTGCTCTTGGCTTCAGCACTGTTAACATTGAGACACCAGCAGACACTGAGGGAAGGAGCAGACAGCAGAGTCTGGAGCTCTGAAAAGACAGACACCCTCTTCTCTGATAAATGACGACACTGAGAATTAGTTCCCTAATCAAAATGATTTTGTCAGTCATGGTGACACACACCTGTGGTCCCTGTTCTCAGGAGGTACGGGTAGGAGAATCAGAGGTTCAAGGTAATTTTGAACACAGTAAGCATGGGTGGGTTATGGTGTGGGGGGCGGGGGTTGAAGGGACACTAATCACAAAAAGAGATCATCTGGCTCTCACCTTCTCTTCTTCCCAGACCTCCTTCATGACACCTAGAAAGTCCATCCATTCCCTCTGGAGAGTTCTAGGGCCAGCAACCTAAGCAGAGAGTGAGAGAAGACACCTGACCCCCTCCCCGTCTGTGTAGACATGCTTGTAGGCTCATACAATATTCTCTCTCTCTCTCTCTCTCTCTCTCTCTCTCTCTCTCACACACACACACACACACACACACACATATGCACAAATACAAGTAATATATTTTAAAAAGAACAAAACACTCTGATAAAAGCAACATAAGGGATGAAAGGTTTATTATGGCTCAAGTTTAAGAGCACAGGACCATCTGAGCAGGAAGTCAAGGCAGCAAGAACTTGAAGGACCAGATCACATCACATCTCATCAGGACACAGAGAGGGTGAACACAGGCTGTTTCCGGCCCTCTTTCCTCATTCACAGTCCAGGATCCCAGCCAGGGACTAGAGCCACACACGGTGGGTGTTCCCACTTCAACACAATCTTTGCAAGACCAAGGTAGATCCTTAGCCCCTAACTCACTCCTCCCCCGCCTTCCACAGACTGTATATCTGTGTTCTGTGTGAGGGCAAGGGTATGAACCCCCATTGTCTCCAAAGGGTCTGACATAGAGGAACTAGAGTCTGGGGATTTAGACTTCAAGCCCATATGACTTCAAGCCAGAATTAGACTGAATTCAAGTCTAGTCACCACCTGTAGCTGTGCAGCCCCAGCTAATGGATTCCACTTTCCTGAGCCCATTTCATCTTGTGTAAAATAAATAAAATAATAGTTTTTGTGTTACAGGGTTATGCTGAAAGTTAGCTAACAAATTTCATTTAAGTGGGACACAGTAACATCTTAGAGGAGATGGAGGTTTTTAAAAAATTCAGGCAGTTCTGTACTATACCTCTAGGTGTCACCACAGACTTGGCTAAAATAACTCTTCTTACTTTCCCAAGCCAGAGATCCCTAAGGCTGAGGGAAGGAATCTCCCCTCTGAAAGGAGAGGCCAGCTCTGGGAAGGGCTACTGCATAAGTGTCCCTAAAGATCACTTGTGGACAAAACCAAAATGCTCAAAAGTTATCTGGTGAATTCATGGGACCGAGCTTTGGGGAAGTCATTAAACTCAAATGAGGTTACAAGAGGAAGGCTCTCATGGTGCCATTTCTGGCTAAGAACAGGAAAAGAAACCTTGACTAGCTAGCTCAGTCTCCCCCAGTGCTGCCTTCCGCCTTCATTATGATCCAGAAAGAAGGTCCTTCCCACGTGCCAACAGATGCCAGCACCGTGCTCTGGGATCCATGGGCCAGATAAACCTCTTCCTTTGATAAGTCACGAGCCCCAGGTACTCAGTAACAGCAACAGAAAGCAGACTTAAAACAGGGGCCTTCTCCGCTAGGCTTCCACAGCGTGGCCAATGGTAGGGGCGGGCTCCATAATCCTTAGCGGCAACAGCTGATAGGCGCTACCCAGAGCATTTGATAAGAGCTCACTGAGTCTTCGCCGAAGACCGTAGGCTGAGGGCTAATGTTTCCGTCCCACTTTACAGGTGGGGAAAACAAGTCACGGGGCTATCAGTGTGTTTGAGGATGCACAGCTGGTAGTAAGCTGTAACACGCTAATTGCAGCCTCTTTTCCAGAACTTATATACTTCTTTAATCATCTTGGTAAAACTTCTGGCTCCATTTTGAATCTGTTGATGTCACATGGCTGCTTTGGTGCTTTTAATGTTTGTGCTCCACTTCAGGTCCGATTTCCTGGATCTCGTTCTTGGTAAGAAAATCAGGCTAACTTTCAGAAACCAGAGCTGGGCAGCAGCGTTGGTATGGGAAGGCAGACACCCTGACTTTACTCTCCGGTCTCCCATCTGTGACATAAGTTCCCTGAGGATTAGCCGCTGGGTCCCAAACCTGCACCGTGGTTCTAACAGACTTCTATGACTCTAGTTACCAGCTAAGTAGGGGCTGGGGATCATTAAAAAGGGGGGAAAACTGAGCATGGTGAGATTCGCTAGCACTCAGGAGGCTGAGATAGGAGGAGTTTGAGGCTAACCTGGGCTAGCCAGCGAATTCCAAGCCAGTCTCAAAATAAATGGCCCAGAAAAAAAAACAAACAAAAAAAGAGTGGAACTTAGCCTATCGTGTGCTCTGTGTGGTCTGGAGAATAATCTTCCATAACCATGATTTTGGTTTTCAGGGAATTTGTTAATATAGCAAAAAGAAAAAAACAGTAGGTCCAGCTAGACGTCAAAAAATCCAGCAGAAAGCTACGTGTAGCGGGGGAGGGGTGTTCAGCTGTGATTTCTCTCGCCTGTTGAGCTTTCTTTATCATGGGGTAAAGGTAGTAACATCTATTGGAAATGGTTACTTTTCTTTTTTTCATTTCTTTTTTTTTTGGGGGGGGGATGGGGTTTCAATACAGGATTTTTTTCTGTGTAGCTTTGGAGCCTGTCCTGGAACTAGCTCTAATAGACCAGGTTGGCCTCAAACTCTCGGAGATCCGCCTGCCTCTGCCTCTGCCTCTGCCTCCAGAGTGCTGGGATTAAAAGCATGTGCCACCACCACCGGGTGGAAATGGTTACTTTTCTAGCTGTCCTGAACAACAGAGTTTTGACTCGGCTGCTCCATTGTTCTGTCAGTTAAAGTTGTCTCTAGAGGAGGATTCTTGGAACACACTTAACAGAAACATTCTTGGGTCTGAAACTGGGGGGGGGGAATACTTTCAGAACCAGCTTCTTAGCATGTGAGTCTACTAATATAATGTTGCCTATTACACACCATCCACCACTCACTGCCTTCTGCCCGCCCCCACCTGCCCTGTTGCTGGGCTTTAAAGAGAAAGATCTCCCTAGGCTCATGTATTAAACACTTGGCACTGTTTGGGGGAGTTTTGGAGCTTGTAGGACGTGTGTCTTCCTGGAGGAAGCGCATCGATGAGGGTGGGTGGATGCTGACCCTTTACAGCCTGGCCCAACTTCCAGTCTGCACTCTGTTTCCTATGAGTGGTTGAGATGTGATCTCTCAGCTTCCCGTTCCTGTTGCCGTGCCTTCCTGGCCATCTTGGACTCTAGCCACCACCACCATCTCCCACCCCCACCTTCCCTGCCCCAACCAGAAGCCAAAACAAAGTCTTCCTAAGTTGCTGCCAGTTATGGTGCTGTACTGGGGTCACCTGGCATCGGAAGTGAGTCTGCCTTGACCTTGCACTAGCGCCCATCTAATCAGGCCATGGGGTGGGGCGCTGTCCTCCCCACTGCTCTCTACGTGGTGCTTGGAGTCCTGTGGGAGCCCAGTGGGCCAGCATTTGCTGACTGAAGGCAAAGGCTTGATGGGGGAGGTACCAGTGGCCTTGGGGCTTTGATGACTGATAGGGAGGACCTTGACAGGTGACTTACAGAGGAAGGGGACACCACCTCTAGAGGAAGAGTGACAGGGTCATCTTAGCAGGACTACCCTGGCTGCTGCGTGAAGGATGCCTGGGACTTCTGTGATTTAAAAAAAGACAAAAAACCCTAACAGATCTACCCGAGGAAGATGTCAGGTTATGGTCTGTCAATGCAGAGAAGTCAGAGTGACAAGAATTGGTCACACCACAGTCACGCCAGAGAGAAAGAAATGCACACGAGTTTAGTGCTCACCTAACTTTCTCTACTTATACAGTCCAGGCTCCAAAACCAGAGAATGGTGCTGCCAACTTTCAGGTCGGGTCTTCCTGTATTAATTGAGGCAATGAAGACCATCTTCCACAGACCTAAGTATAGGCCAACCTGATCCAGATAGTCCCTCACTGGGATTTTTAAGGTGACTCTAGGTCGCATTGACAAAACTAGCAATCCCAAGGACTGTGTTGGGTGACAGGAGCCAGAAGGCAGAGGCCAGTGCAAGCCCCAGGGAGGAAGGGTGGGGACTAGGACCAAACTTGGGCAGTGAAGGTGAAAAGGTGTAAAGGGGCCAGGGATCCCAAAGGAAAGTACATTTCAGAGGGAGCAGAGGTGAGGTCCTGGGGGGCGGGGTGTCAGGTGGGCAGGGACAATTTGGGAGGCCTCGGCAGGAAGTCATGGTCGGCTTGGCCAAATTTTAGGGCAGAAAGGGCTTCTGGGTCATTCGAAATCGCAGGACCCCAAATGAAGCAAGCCGGAGGATATAAGGCAGGCACCGGGTTAGTGAGCAGAGGTCAGAAGCCCCATCTGCTTCGAGTTTAGTAGAACTCCCATAAGAAAGTTGACCACTAGATCTTTGCCAGTGCCCAGACCTGCACAAACATACTTTCTGGCCTCTTGTCTGGGGTCTTTTTTTTTTTTTTTTTTTTTAAGACAGGGTTTCTCTGTAGCTTTGGAGCCTGTCCTGGAGTTAGCTCTTGTAAACCAGGCTGGCCTCGAACTCACAGAGATCTGCCTGCCTCTGCCTCCCGAGTGCTGGGATTAAAGGTGTGCCCCACCACCGCCTGGCTTGTCTGGGATCTTTTAAAATAATTCCTTTTTTTTTTTCTTGAGGAATAACCTATATAGACTTTCCTGG
Organism: Dicrostonyx torquatus; assembly: GCA_028555095.1. NCBI lineage: Eukaryota > Metazoa > Chordata > Mammalia > Rodentia > Cricetidae > Dicrostonyx > Dicrostonyx torquatus. Next base: position 7,263,305 of record JAQHUG010000077.1, read on the forward strand.
CTTTAGGACCAACTTGTTAGGGGTTTTCCCTACCTGAGCCAAATCTTTGCACCTTCCCTTCCTCTCCTGACCCTCTGAAACCACTGATTTGATTGCTATCACCACAGACCAGTTTCACCTGCCTTTGAACTAGACCAACGGGATGATGCTGTTTGCATTGGTTTGGGCCCTGGCTCCTTTTAACCCACCACCTGTATGTCAGAATACTCTGTAGTGTTTCATGTGTCAGTAGTTTGTCACATTTCTGTATAAGATACACGTGTCCCTCAAAATTCAGAGGAGATTGGTTCCAAAGTCCCCAAATATGAGGTTGCCCAGTCTCTCGCATAAAATGATGCATTTACAGGTAACCCACACACATCCTCCCAGCTCTAGATGGCTGAGCTAAAACCCCCAAGAGCCACATAAGCAATCGTTCCATTATGACAAGAACGCCTGTACATGGTCAGTACCAGTGCAATTTTTTTCTTCCAAATGTTTTAGAAAACATTTTGAACCTCCCATCCAGTACCTGTGGTTACCAAGTGTCAAATGTTACCCACAGACTGAGTACTACACCACGGATTGGCCCATTCTCCTGTGGATGGACACTGAATTGTTTCGAGACCAGCTAAACTAGGGCTTTCTCTGCTCCAGACAGTCTTGTACAGGTCTCCAGGCAGACCCAGTCCACAGGGGTGGAGAATCTAGACGCAGCACAGGGGTGTGATGAGCACAGGGGATGCTGAGAGTTTGCTAGAGTAGTTGCACCACCATTAGCTGTGCACAAGAATGTTAGTTGCCTGGCCCCTGCCAGCGCTCAGCGCACACACACCCCGCCCCAATCTAAATCAGTGACTTCCTGGCTTTCTGTTTCCTTATGTTGTTGATGGAGGAGCACCAGGTACAGGGACACTGATCATTATGGACTCATAGGCAACTGAACAAGAGGGTCATAGGCCTGCTGTGGTCTCAACTGAAGGAAGAGTGAATACTGTCTTGACTGGAACTGGGATGGTCATCTTGTGAGCACACAGGACAACAGAGCGATGGAACGAACCCAGGTCTTCTGTGGCATTGCTGAGCCATTCCATCCAGTCGCCTGATTCCTTGTTAAGCCAGAAATTTACAATGTTTTTTTTTTTTCTTATTTTTAACTTGCAACAAGAATACAGGTTACAAACCCATCTCATTCCCAAATCCAAGGTATCCCTTGTCTCCCTCAGGAGCCAGCAGCAGCCAGACCCACAGAGTATTTCTCCTACTAAATCCCTGCTTTATGAAGCAGACCAGTGCCTGCACCTCACTGTTGACCCACATCCGGTCCAATCTCTTCTAGCTCCCTTAGCCACTACCTGAGTCACCATGACTGGAAAGCTGTTCAGGTTGCTTAGCTGCCCTCTCATCCCAAACCTCCCCTCCACATCTTTTAATCCTGAAAGTCTGTGGTCTTGGAGAGACCCAAATTCCTTTTCATTTCCCTGAACAAAATAGCTTCCCATGTCTTCAAGACAAAACATTGAACTCACGACCAAGGTACTTGTCATATCCCTTGCTCACCTCCCGCGCTTCTAGGCTTGTCACCTCCATGTCTGGAACAAGACTCCTTCACTCACACAATGCACACACAAACTCTATCTGCCCAAGAAGTCCCTAACCCTCATTCCTCTCCAGACACTAGAATTCCATTAATTTCTCCTAACTCTCTTTACTAGACAGCACGGAGCCTAATTACGTACTGGTATGATTAACAGTAGTAATATATAGTGATTGCCGGGTGACAGTCTCTCTTCTGTCCTCCAACACTCACTCTCACCTCTTGATTGAGAAAATTGGGGTCAGGAGCCTGAGTCTACCTACTTAGCCTTTAGGATTGCGCTTGCGCATAGTACGCGCCCAGGAACGTGTCTAATTAGCTACTAAGTGACCTGAACTTTAACAAGCCTGGGGCAAGCCATTTCATCATCCAGAAGGAACCACCCAAAAGAGCCTGGGTGTGCGCCCAAGGTTTAAAGGGCCAGATCTGAGCCACAAGAAGTCTTCCTGGAGTGCACAGACCACAAGGTACAAGAGCTTAGCGGTAATCAGCACAACTAAGCAACGCCGCCCCAACCCGCTCTCAAAGAGTCAGAATCACAATCTGCTGCATATGCATGAGGAGGACCTTAGGCCAGAGGTTCGGGGCTATCCAAACTACGCCTGATTAAAAATTATTCGGGTTTTAAGGCTTCAGCGCCCATAATTTTATTCACGTGCATATAAAGTCTATAAAAGATCTTTTGTGGCGGATACTGAAGGAAGAGTGCCCGAGGGTAGCCCCCACTTTGGGCCTGTGTATCAGGCGTCTGTGACGGACAGCCTGATTCTGGACGGGGTCCTTGGGCCTCCCGACTTGAAGACGAAGGGGGCGTCTCCCCAGCTTCTGCGGCGTTGGTGGCGAGCTAAGGTGGAGGCTGGCTGCGGCAGCGGCGGCGACAGTGGCGGCAGTGCCATGGCGGGGCTCGCAGGTATCGTGGCGTCGCCCGACTGGGCGGGGTGAGAGGTCCTCGGCGCGGCCGCGGCGCCATGTTGGCCGTCTGGGGTCACCTTAGGCGCCGCTTGGCCTCTCGCCGGGGCTTTCCTTCCGCGCGGCCGGGGGCGGGTGCACTCTTGTCTGACGTCGGGCGAACCGCCCCGCTTCTCCCCAACCTGGGCCTTGGGGGAGGGGTCCCCTTCCCGTCCCGAGGATGGGTTCCAGAACTCCTGGCTGTCACTCTGGCCTCCAAGGTCAGCGAGCTCCCGGGATGGGACTGGGACCACGGGGCGCGACCACCACCTCCTCTGCTTGGGCCTTTGACCAGGGGCTCAGCTTTTGAGAGGCCGGCCATTCTTTCCTCGCCACTTCAGTCTCTGTCTCTCTTTTTGTTCCTTCCGAAGAAGTGTGGGGAGACGGGCCCCGAACCCTCTGTTTGGTGACTATCTGCTTCGGGTCCCGGGTACTCTCCCACCAACTTTTCATCGATTCTGGACACCGGTTCCCTCTCCTTCGGTGTATGGGGAGTGGCCCTCAAGGGCAGCAGAAGGAATGGAATGCCTGTCACACTCGCCTTGGCCTGGAAAGGAAGAATGCGGGGGAGGGGAGGATGGGGACAATCGATTTTTCCTTCTCCTTCCAAACCACCTTTAGTTTCCTTCTAGCTCTCATGCCCCTTTTTAGTTGGGAAACTGCGACCTGTTCTGGTTTATAGGTTCTTTCTGTTTATAGGTTTGGATCCTCTTTTGTCACTTTCAGGGAACTGATGTATTGGGGGCGGCTTCTCTGCCTGACATGGTCCTGTCAGCTTTCTGGACTTCAACACCAAAGCCAGGACCCAAAAAAGTTCCATTTTAGGTGCTCATGCCAAGTATTAAAGAGAGCTTACTTGTTTCTTTTAAGTCACGACTCATTAATGTCAAGAATTCCTGTTCAAAGATTGGGTTTCTGGAGCCTTGGTCAGTTTCCAGGGATCAGATTAATTCTGTATCTGAAAATGAGCATCGTCGAGTTGCTACCAAAACAGTTTAACTTCTTGTCTGTTGTTTCTAAGGGGAATCAAAGTTAGGCTGTCCTCTCTTCTTCTCTGTCTTTGAAACACATGCATTCCACTGCAAGTGTGCCACTGTGTGATCTACCAGGAGCCGTGTCTTCCGTCTCTACCTGTCCTGCTGTGGTATGAGCCCTGTGGAAGGGGGACAGGATCATTTCCAGAGAAGTTGTGGCAAACGTGTCTCTCTGGCATGTGTAAGAAGTCAGTAGTAACCTAGAAAAAGAGACTTTGATAGACCAGTATTATGTGTGTGTACACATTTAAATCTCCTGGGGGCGATCAAGTGCCAGCTGAGATTCTCCCTTTGGGATATTGGCTCCTGAAGAGATCCAAGTTTGAAAGTAGATATGTAGGAAGTGGCCTTGGTGTAATTAGGCTATCTTTGGCTGGCCCCATAGCCCAAGCCAAAAAAACTTAGTCCCTGTCCCTCAAAGGAATCCCTTCCTTCAACCACAGCCCAGTTACTCTACAGATAGAGGTAACAGTGAACCAGAACCCACATCTCGAAAAGTTTGGTACCTAGTGACCTCCACCCTACTGAATTTGAACTGGTCAGACCAAGAAATAGCCTTCTCTGGCATTAGTCCCTGGCATCTTCATGTGTTGCTAGATTCCCGTAAAGCTTTCCACTTTGCTCACAACCCATCTGCTTGCCTTTTCCCCTGCTTGGAGGTTGCAGCCTCTTTAGGAAAAAGGGATCTCTGACTCTGGCTACTAAGGGCTTTGCAATAAAAGAACACACCCTGTTGTTTTATGTGAGAATAAAATGTTTTAATAGTATATAGCTTGTGGAAACATTGTATAAATAAGGTATATTTGGATCAGGCTTGCGGGTATAACATAAGGATGGGGCATGAACACATTCCTTCTGCCTTCTCTAGGTTTAGTTTGCACTCAGAACAGCAGGGTATGGGGCAGAAGAAAGTGAATAGTGGATATTTCATGTTCTAAGAGCCACCAGAGCAGCCTTGCCTGGAAGTCCACTCTTACCACTGCTGGAGGGCAGATGGAAGGAAAAAGTTTTGCCAAGATCATCTGGAAAGCCCTGGGGTTCAGTAGCCTTTTGGCTTGGGAGATGAGGGGATAAGATGCACTGTGTCCATAGTAGCCAGACTCCTTTCTCCCTGCTTTGGCTGCCTTTGTGAACTCAGCTGCCATCTAACCTGGGCTGAGGTTAGAACATAGGGAGCAGTAGAATGGCAGTCCCCCTCCACGTCTCCAAGGAGAGAGTCAACCTTCATTGGGTGCTTGTGTTGATACCTACTCATGGCTCAATGGGTTTAGTATGGCAAACCACAGAAATTCCCAGTCATGAAGGAGGTAGGTGCTGACTGCGGATAAGTAACCCTGGGGCAAAAGACCTGATCTAACTTTGAGCCTTGGCAGCAGCTTTGTCCACCCTGCTGAGGAAGATGGAGTCTTAGAATACATGTCATATCCAAATCCTGTGGAATCCCGACTGTCTCTGATGTGTGTAGGGTTCATCTGGACCTTAGTAGGGAACTAAAAGCGACCTGACAGGGTAGCCTTAACTGATTTGATGGATGGTAAAGCCAAGGCCACAACGAAGTTCTACACTACTTGCCCCGATTTCCTGGTGCTGAATGAAATTACAAGTATCTTTAGAGGTGCCAATGATTGGCCTGAACATCAGGCTTTTTCAGGGGATAGAGACAGGTCAAGGTTCAAGGGGATCAAGATGCTTTGTGTATTTGTGATGTGCCTAAGGGATTTGAGGAAGTAGCAGGAGAGATTGGTGGCTTTCCAACGTATTCCCTTAGTATTGACATAGGAACAGGTGTGCAGTGACAGGGATGGATAAAACTAGAGGTGCAGCTTAACAGGTGGCAGGACTGTTGGGTGAGGCAACTGACACTTGCAGGAAGAGCCATGGCTAACCAAGGAGGGGACTAAGCAGCCAGCCACTCTCCCTGATGCAGTCAACGGGAGAGGAAAGTGCAAACTAGCAACCTGATAAGGCTAGTAAGGATGTACCAAGAAAACTGGGGGCAGGGATCGTTCAGCTGGAGGGTTGAGAAAGCCAGGCAAGATGACCTTGGGGGTGACTCTGGGGCCTGGAGCATTGAGCTGGTTGGAGGAGTTGCCAAGCCATGTCTTTGTCCAAGCCCTTTTCCTTCCCAGCAATTGTTTCTTGAGGCTCCTGGGTCGAGTTCTGGGGTATAGCTTTATATTCTCAGATTAGCCCTCGTGGTCTTAGGATCCCATTTAGAGGGCCGTCCCCATTTACTTTCTCCCCATCTTTCCCAAATTGATAGCCTTATCTCAGGACCACCAAGTAAATGCACCCATTATCCTGGGGAAGGGAAAATGTCCCTTATTCTGGGACAGATGAATACCACTTTTTTGATTGGGGATGAGAAATAATCCTTTATCTCAGGACAGTATTAAAATTAGGCAGGTTTGAAAGTCTTTGTTCATTTTTGTCTTCTTCTCACCCCCTCCCTTTCCCAAGTGGTGTACAATAGATACCTTGCCCAGCTTTAGAGACGTGTGATGCTGTCGCAAAAGAAGCCACAAAGGAACTTTTTGGTGCACCCCACTGCCCTGCACGGTCCTAACACTGTACAAGACAGGAGAGATGATTTTTTATTTTTTGTGAAGGTGGTCCCTGATCTCCAGGAGCTTACAATCTAGCTGGGGAGACACAACTAATGCACATATAAACCGGTACGGTTAGCAACTACCACAATATTGACCTCAACTGCTGCGTGAGACCAGGGACAGCAAGATCAGTGAAGGCCCAGGGGTAGGGGGTAGGAGAAGGGGTTCTGGTGAAGGTGGGATTCAGTTACTAGTTAAATAGGGCTGAATCAAGTGACACATTTTGGGGAGGGGTTTGGGAGGCAGGGTTGAAAGGGGGAATGAGGGATCAAGGCAGAAATATGTGAGCCATAGGCAAGGGACAGGGAGAGGACCCCACTAAATTTCTTAACCCACTTCCTCCCCCACCCATGCCCTCCAGTCCCACCACGGGGCACACAGTTGATGTTTTCTCTTCTGTACCAAGATTCAGGGCTTCAGCTGGTGATGTCAGAATGTCCATTCTGATGGTTGTTGGGGTGTTGGATCTCTGTGGTAGGATCTGTCGTGTGGCTGAGATGGTGCTGTTACGACTTGGTCCAGATCAGAATGTGGTGCATACACCCAGATCTTGAGAATTTGTTCCCCTCTTCCCCCTCCTCTCCCACCCTCCAGTAATAGGACAGGGTCAAAGGGGTTGGGAAGGGAATTGATATCTTCATCATTGTCGGTGTTGCTTCTCCAGGGGCCTACCGGCCCCTCACTGACCTTGGCAAGTGCTCCTCTGATGAGGGAGCACAGGGGACCCCCCCCCATTACTGCGCGGCACTGGCTCCCATGCTGGTCGAGAAGCACAGGAGCACCTGATGACATGGCCGCCCAGGGCTGGGATCTGGGGCCTCAGTTGGGGGCTTGCTGCCTGCGCTCCCCCAGCACCTGCCTCCCGGTCCGGGACACTGTGTGTGCCAGCTTCTGCAGGGAGTACCTGAACACCTGCGGTGAGAGATCCAGGACCCACCCTTAGAGAAGCACCTGTGACTCGATGCTGCTACTGCTGCTTGCTGATCCCGCTGTGTGCCCGCCCAGCCCCGCCACCGGCCACCCCCGCCTGCCCAGTGTAGCCTGGAGTGGCAGGCACAACACAGGTTGTCCATGAGTCAGGGTAGCTGTGTGTGAGAGCTGTGCTGAGAGCTGCATGGCTGCAAGCTGATTGGACCCACAACTTAGGTATACCTCACTTCTCGCAGTGGACTCTGTCCCTGGAGGATTTCGAAAAGTGAATCCTACCCAGTAAATGACAGCATTCCAGGAACACCTTGAAGGAAATGTGCGATTCCTTTGGCAAAGGATTCCCTTTGAGCAGGGAACTCTTCTGCAAAGGCAGCTCTTGGGGTAAATGGTTTTCTGCACAAAGCGCCCTCTTCGATTTCGGCTTTAAGAAAAGCACTTTTGCGCGCGCACTCTTTTTCTATAAAATGATTTGTCCCCTCTTTTTGAAGCTCTTTTAATTTTTTTTCTGAGAAAGGCATTTTCCTCTAATTGTTTTATTCAAAGTGTATATCCAGTTCTTTTTTCTGTCCTTTTGTTTCTCATCCAATGCTCTTTATCTAATGTTTTTTTCCCTACTAAGTGCCTTTGTCTGGTTATTTTTCCTACATTGCGTGCTTTCTTTATTTCCTCCCCTTTACTTTTTCCTCTAATTTATTAGATTCTTTTTGTTGAGTGTTTTTTTTTTCTGAAAAGTGCCATTTTCTCATTTTTCATCCCACCCCACAAGTGTTGTATGTATATACAGTGTATTATTTTTAAAAATTTTCCCGCAATGCGCAATTTTTAAGGCAGAAATTTTCTGTGGGCGAGCTCTAAAGTCTCGCAGCACAAAGTGCCCCGCCTCCCTCCTGGGGTCGAGTTTGAGTATAGCGGGTGATTCTTACCGCATTGGTCGTGATCGTCCGCAGTGGGCGACCGCCGAACCCCTGAGTCTTTGTTCCCGGCCGGGCGGGGGTGCACTGGGGACAGGGTCTATGCGAGGATATGGGCACGCACGCAAACGGGCGGGGACAAATAGTACCACTGTGGCACTTTGGGTCCGGATGCGCTTCGAGTGCCCTCTCCCATCCAAAGCTCGGGCATATACTCACCTGCAGCAGCACGCGGAAGATGTACCAGCCGATGATTAGCAGTTCTGCCGAAGCTGCTGTCACTGCGGCCATGGTTCTGAGAGTGGGTGGTGGAGAGCGAGGGTTCTCTGAGGGCTACCGTTCTCGGAGTCCGCTGTTGGGCACACTGCCGCAGCCCTGGTGGCTGTGTACCCTCCTGCCATCTAAGTGCGCATGCGCGCTTGGCGGGGAGGGCGCTGTTGAGGAGGAGGGGTGGCAGGGGGCGCTTCTCATTCGCCAGGAGAGAAAAAAAATTCCGTCTGTTCTTTCCACACGGACCCCCACCTCCCGAGTCCGCTTGTAATACCATTCCAGAAGATTCTTCTGCTCTGCCCACTTTTGAAATTCAGTGTTAAATGGAAGGGAGTCATGGCTCTAGAGTTTAGAGTGAGGGTAGGGGTGCAAGCCTTTTGGTATAACACACCCAAGTCTGCAAATTTTAAACTCATGCCAACTGTTTTGTGAAAGTCCTTGATTGTTATGTACCGCTTTCTCAGCTGTTGCTTCCCCACTCCGCCCAGCAGGCGGTGGCGGCTGCGGTCCCCAGTTGGACCAGCCCTCTGCTCTTAGTAGCTAAAGTGATTGTGTCTACTCTGGAAAGGATGTAAGAAGGATTGATGCCCTTTGTGTGCGCTGAAGGAGTGAGATTTTTGAAGAAATGGTCCAAATGTACTGGGACTGGTTTTCTGTGGGACAGATGGTCTCAATCTCTGTCTTGCGCTCCCCTCCCCCAATCTCTAGTAAGTCTGCCTGGGCTGGGTTGGTCCTTTGTACAGGTTGCTTCGCAGCTGGAGCACAGAACAGTAGTTTTCAATAGCCGCCAAGGGTTATGTCTTAATATGGCTACTGTCGTCTAGTTTCAAAGTAAAGCTAGTGTCCTTCTCTTCGTGTGATCTTAAAATCTCTAGTGGAGCACGGCTCGGGTGGAAAGAACAAATTGCCATCAAGCTGCTTGGCACAGAGGCCAAATGTATTTGCCCCTATGTGGACAGGATATATATTTTTTTTTATTAAAAACTTACAGAGAAGCCCAGTTCTGTTCAATGTCAGTAACAGATGAAGGTTGTTTTTTGGTTTTTTGTTTGTTTGTGTTTGTTTTTTTACATTGACTTGAAGTTGACTGGTTTGGGCTAAATGATACCTATTTGAAAAAAGCAAGCATGGCCCAGAATGCCATCTTAAAATATTTGACTTCACTTGACTGTGTCTTCCCGTAGCGTGCCAGGATCTACTGTCTGGCATCTCCAGGTTAGCAGTTCACAGATAATTGCTGTAACTTGACATATTCCCGTTCTGGAGCTGCAGATGAGACTAGATACAGAGCCATTTCTTACCACATGGGGGCACAACACCAAGTCCATGGTGTCCTGTGGCAACCACAGGGCGGTATTGTGAGGTCTGGGACCTTTGAGGACGGGCCGCAGCCCCAGGAGGCGATACATGATCTCTGCTGGGCAGGACCCAGGCAAAACCAGTCCACTGTGGGGACCGTGCCCTCCTGGGAGCCCCCAGTAGAGGCCTAGGGAAGACACACCCCAGGAGGCCACCTTAAACTAGTAATTTGGATAAGATAGACCTTCATGGGTGGGTGGGGAGGAAGGGGCATTCACATTTGCTGTTGTTAACCATGATCCATTTTCCCAAATAAGTATACATTTTGTTCCTGTTTTTTTGTTTTTTGTTTTTGTCTGTCTGTCTGTTTGTTCTTTGTTGTGTTGACTTTTCTCTTCAGGATCCTTGCTGCCTTGGTGATCCCAGGCTGACAGCCAGAGAGCACAGCGGCTGAGCTCCTGGAGAGAGAGTTGAAGAAAGCGGAGGGCAGCCACCTGTGCCTGCTGGCTCCCATTAGGTCGGTTCCTGCAGCGGTGCCTGGCAGCCTTGGTGAAGGCCCTGCCCGGCAGAGATCATGTATTGCCTCCAGTGGCTGCTGCCCGTCCTCCTCATCCCCAAGCCCCTCAACCCCGCTCTGTGGTTCAGTCACTCCATGTTCATGGGCTTCTACCTGCTCAGCTTCCTTCTGGAACGGAAACCTTGCACAATATGTGCCTTGGTTTTCCTGGCAGCCCTCTTCCTCATCTGCTATAGCTGCTGGGGAAATTGTTTCCTGTACCACTGCTCCGATTCCCCACTTCCGGAATCAGCCCATGACCCCGGAGTTGTGGGCACCTAACAGTTGCCGAAATAGCTTTCTGAGGAAGCAGAAGACGGGAGGGGAGGCATTGACATAGGTCATAAAGCATTGGAGTTTCAAATCCCGCAGCCCTGCGGGTGCCACATTCCTAATGGAGCCTTTTGGCCTGTGATGTTTTATCCTTAAAATGTGAATAATGGCACTGACCGGTGCTTCTATTGTAGCGTCCTGTAGTCGTGGGTGGTCTTATGATTGTGCGTTCTGTCACCATCTGGGTCCCGGCTGACGGATTGGCCCACCCCCTTGCTCATTGTTTTGGAGAATCTACACCCATCCTGGTCAACCACCCTTGGTATGACTTGGGCAGATACAATGCTAGTCTCATTGTCACCTCCATGACCCTTCCTCATCAGGATCGTCCTGCTTCCCTCCTCAGTCCCTCTTCTGGTTTCCCCTTGGTTCTCTCCCACCCCTTTCCTTTTGTGGGAAGCACCTGTCCAAGGCTTATTTTTGCACTTATCTCAAATTTGAAGAGATTGCTGATGCCCGAGAGCCTCGCTTTTTCATCCTTCTTTCCCTGTCAAGCAGGAGAGACGGAATCATGTCTCAACTGCTTGTTGTCCACAAACCTCCAGTATTTTCTCTGCCTCATTTTAAAGAAAGAAGCAGTGGAGAGACATTGTTCTTTGGCCTGGGTGTCTGGGTTCTTGCCTTCCAGTCCAGCCTCTCTCCCTTTGCTCTTCCTTCTGCCTCTCAGCCGTCCTAAGGGGGCCGCCTCTTGTTTGCAGTGCATGCTCTTCAGGAGAGAGGTATGCAGTGTTCTTGTAGATCCAGTGGTCCCCAGCTGAGTGAATGAGAAAGTATTATGTGTTTCATAGCAGCCACGATTCCCTTGGTAGTTGTTTGGGTATTTTTTTGATGTGCTCTGTATATGTGTGCACGCATGTGTGTGAGAATGTGTGTTTGTGTGCGTATATGCATACATGTGCGTACATATGTGTACATGTACAAATACATGTGTATATTCCTTTTGAAGAAGCTTTACTGAATGTGTTCTGATTTTGAGGTTTGGTAGTAGTAACTAGCTGTAGTAGGTCCCACTGCAGTTTTTATTTAGCATGGGGATTGCAGAGTGACCAGCACAGTGGACTCCAAGGTGTTTCAGACAAGACCCAGGGGAGCAGTGGCCATCACCCTCCTTCCAGGAGCCTCTTCGTTCCTGCACACATAGACTGTACACTATATGAAGAACACACAGGACGACTTGGTGACTTGGTACTTGCTTTATATTCTCTGCGCTTCAGTAACAAGTGTTGGCAAATGAGACTTTCCTGGTCCCTGCCCACTAGGGATCAGCATGGTTGTTCTTCCAGTCAGAAATGTCCTCTCTTGTGTGCAAGCGAGGGTGGTGAGCCAGGCACAGAACTGGACACAAGCACTGGGAAGTGGGACTTCAAGGCCACACTTGGGAAACGCTCGGACTGCTGTTGTAAAGCTTTTTTCTGGTGTGTTCGTTCTACAGCTGTTTGAAATGTTTAATAAAGCTTTATAAACTTTACTTCGTGGTTTTATGTGACTGCAGCATTTGGGTCATGGTGTTGGATTTCTGAGTTGGGGGGGCAGGGTAAAACACACGGGGCTGAGTCCTTGGCGCCAAAGTACCTTAGCTAGAGAATTTGATCTGTTCTCTGCAGAGCAGATGGTGGGGGAGAGGAAGGGGCAGGGGCAATCCAGGAGGTGAACAGGAGAGAGTCTGAAAGTTTTCAGAGATGAGACATTTGCACTTCTCAGCTCCCATGACTTCCCGCCTGAAACTTTGCCTCCATAGAAGAGTAATGGATCTCTTGATAAACAATTTGGGACAGTTGGTCATCAAAGATTTTTATGATGCTGCTTTTGAAGTAAAAATAGGTGAAAACCCTCATGGCATCTCAACTGGGAAAATAAATAAGGCTTGCCACTCACCCATCATACCTTAGGTGATAGCTAGAAGCACAAAGAGGTAAGCCCTTTGCTGTGGGTGTGCATGTGTTAACTGTGGCTGTGACCCGGGACACTCAGTTGGCAGCATGCCAGGGTCCTTTGCTGGGTATCTACCTGCAAGTCTCCTCCCTCTCAAAAAGCAGAGCAGGAGCACTTCCTGAGAAGTGGGAGCTGTTGTGAAGGATGCTAAGGTAATGTTTGAAGATGGTTTGGTGATTTTAGGGAAGTTCATATTGACCTACCTAGATATTTCCTTTATTGTGGGAAAGCTGTATGGATTTGTTCCTATTCTGTCCCTTTTTACATTCCTGGTAGGTATTGCTGGTCCATGCTTTCCTCTTCTTGATATAACTTTCCAAAGAGCCAGGTGTAGTGGGTCACACCTATAATCCTAGCAGACAGGAGTTGGCCTGAGCTACAGAGTGAGACCCTAGCTAATACAGAACAAAATAGAATTCCCAAAGATGTGTCTGTTTTAGAGGGATTTTTCTTTGAAGAATTGCAGTGACCATTCTTGGGATGTCTTTTCTGTCTGCTTTGGTGTTGGTCTTCCCTCTTGAGGTCTTTGCTGTGCGTAACTGGGGTTCTGAAGAGCTTGACAAGTTGAGGAGCTGGGCCTAGGGAAAGGCTGGTTTGTTCAGCAAACACAGAGACCCTGTACAAGGCTTGCTCACGATTTCAGAACAAGCAGGCCTGACACTCCAGGACCCCATGTTTCTAGCCTAGTGGGGAGACTTAGCAAAATAGGCAACTGCAGATTGCAAAAACAAACCAAACAAGAAGATGCTTTTGTGTCCTCCTGTGGAGGCACCTGGATGGTAACTGAAGTCAAGCTCATTGCTTATTTTGCTCTCCCTTGGAAAGCAGCTTTCTGTTTTAGATCTTTTGCTTGAGAGTCATGTATAGGCCACCCTCCAAAAGTTTTGTGGTCCTTTCAGTGTGGTGCTAAGAGCCCATCATTGGCAGGGTGTTTGCCACCTGGGGGTTCTGTCTGCCCACAGGGCTCCCCATATCACCTAGGATGCCACCCCTCTCCCTGAGCTGTCTTCCAGGAAAACAAAGACACTTGCTTTGTAGAAAGGCCTTGGAGGACCTCACCCTGCACTTCTATTGCCACTGTAGCTCTTTGAGAAGGTGTCCTGCTTCCACTGTCGGTTTCTACATAGGTAAAATGTGGTCTTTGGAACAAATACAATTTTCCCAGCCCCAGTGATCTGGGAGTCTTTTCTTCCTGAATCCTAGGCTGTTTTGCAGCCCAGCTGAGGTAGGTGGCTGGAGTGAGTTGGTGGCAAGGGACTTTGGGAGCTGCATGCATGTACTTTGATTAGTGTAGCATGTATGCCCAGATACTACTTGTCTCAGGGAACTTCCCTTCATCTCTTTCCTTCTCTGTGTTGAGAGCTTGTCTGTGGCCCGTCATTCAGCTCTCATGCATGCTGTTGCTCAGGGCCATCAGAGTTTCTTTTAAGAAACTGAACCCTGGAGGGCATGGCCCATGAGTTCTGCTCAGAGGCCAGCCCTACTATTCTCCAGTTTCTGTCAGAATCTCGTGTATGATGAGACCCCTGGACCATAGTGGAATGATGGCAGAAGTCGCAAAATAATCCCACACTAGTTCAGAATTATGAATAATAAAGGGTTATTTATTTAGGGTAGACTTACAGATATCACTGTCCTAAACAGAAACAGAGTCTAGCAGCCAGAAGCAAGAGAGCAAGCACATACTTTACAGCTGCATTTATAGTATAAGAGACCACACCCAAGTGGGCTGGTATCTTAAAGGCTATTGGCTGAAGGAGCGGAATGTGCTCCCACAGCAGTGGACAGTTTCTACCAGCACAGTGTCCTCCTGGGTAAAGAGAAAGGGGATAGTATTTATTAGTCAAGGTGTCCTAAAGATCCTTGACTAGGCACTGTGGTAGGGGTTCTGTGATGCAGACCTGGCTTTCAGACCTGAACAAGAGTGAATACTTGATCAGTGAAGTAATAAATGAGACATTGCCGATCACCATCTAATCCAGCATCTTGCTTACAGATAGAGACTGAACTGAAAAGTAAAATGAAGAACCACTAGTATCTGGCTAGATACTAGATACGTTAGAGACAGATCCCAAAAAGCTTCTGGAGAAAAAGGAACAGTCTGTTTAAACCTAGAGCACTGACAGTTGGAGAGCACTAAGGGAGGGTTTTAAAGTTGAATTGCTGCTAGCAAGCCCCCAATCAGTCCTGAGAACTGTTTCCAGCCGACTAGGAGCCATCCCAGTATACTAGCAGCATGTGAGATGGGATTCGTCTCTCAGGGATGTAGAGAAGGCCATGTCACTGGGAATGAGGAGAAAGGGCTCAGAAGTAGCGATGATGAGTTTAGCAAACTAGTACTGGGTGAATGGAGTATGTTGAAAACAGCATTGTACATCCTGGTCAGGCAAAGCCAAGTATCTAGAGGTTCTATATTGGCCTGTCTCCCTTTGGGAATCCAGGAAAGGGACTTAAACACTAGGGTCAGGAGTGGACTAAAAGACTAAAAACTCCCTCCCTGCTGTGAGGAGTCAAGGAGCCCTGGGTCTTATGCTCTGCCTTTGTAACTTGCACCTGTCCAGACCCCACCACCACCACCTTAGTTTCCTCATCTTAAAATGGAGGTCAGTAGCATCAGCTTCAGGGCAGTCTCAGATGCCACCCCTGCCAGTGGGACTGTGTGGGCACTCCTGTTTCTTACTAGGCTCCCCAGAGCAGTTAGCGCAGGGACATATATGAGGGTGCCTTGTTGGATCTGGTTGAACAAGACCCACCCTAAAGACAAATCTCTGGGTAGTCCCGGCTTCTCACCTCTTTCCCTGGGCAGTTGTAGAGAACATAGACTTGGACCACTTGCCCATGCTGCTGTTCCACTGTCCCATGCTAGTGGTGGCAGCCTTCCAAAAGCAAGGAGACGTAGAAGATTATAGGGCCCTGAACTTGATTCCCACCCCTTAGCATGTGACCTTGTTCTTTATTGTTCATGTTCCTTGAGGCCTGTTACCTCATTTATTAGTCAAAGAAGTCTTTAACATTTCCAGAGACATCTCCTCTGAGACATTGGTGACCTTTAATTTATTATTGTTACTTGAATCTTAAAAGATGCTGGCTAAAAGTATGTTAAGGCAATGAGGTATTTAATCAAAGGATTTTATATTAGAGGAATAAACTTGAATTTTACTCTTGGGTGCAAAAGTGCCAAGAATATTCATGTATAGCCAAGGCAGATATGGGAGGGAAACAGACATAGCATTTCAGTGGTTCCCTGGTGCAATGGTTCCCACTCCTTAACTGGATCATTGAGGGCCTGCATGACCCTTAGTCATAGAGACTTTGTCACTGAACCAGTCTCAGAACCTGCCTGACCAGGCCTGGCACAGTGCCTGTCAGTCTGTGGCTTTATGGATAAATAGGCAGTGACTCCGTCAGTGCTACACTCCTAAAGGCAGTAGGTGACTGGTCTTTCCTAGAAGGCCAGGAATCACCTCCCAAGACTCCTCTTGGCAACTCTGAAGTGACGAGGATGATTTCTAGACTAGTATTTTGAGAAGAACTTCATCAAAAGCACACAGCCCGACATCCTTTCTGTGGAGCAGAGCACATGAGGCAAGCCCCTGACAGGCCTGAGGTAGTGGATTCCTGATTGTATCCTCCTCTCTCCCTGCCCTGTGCTCTCAACCCCATGTACTTGGCAGTTTCCTCTTCTTACTGTCCTTCCTGTCTGGTACATTGGCGAGCTGGCAGCAAGTGTAGAGTACGGACTTCTTTTCTGCAACCAAGCTCTGCTCTGGCGATTGACAGCGACCACTGACTCTTGATTCCTGAGCTCTGATAGACCATAAACTGAGTTAGTTGTTGGCATTGCTCCTCTTGCCTTTGCCGTCTCAAAGATCATGAGCATTGTCACCAGACATGGGCTCAGAACTGCCTCTCCTGAGCCTCACTCTGCTGCTGTATACCTGCATCTCTGCAAACACACTGCCCAGCTGTTAGTCTTACTCCAGGCCCATGCCCTCTGTAGCCCTCGGGCTTCTGCTCTGTAAGGCCACTTGCTCACAGATGAACAGGACTCTTTGTAGGGCTGCTTTTAGTGTATGGCAAAAGGGTTGGTTGGTTTTCACTTACTGGCCAAATAAGAACTAGGTGTTTTCACACTCAGCCATTTTGGGGGGTGTTATGTGGTTTCATTTTGCACAGACAGGAACTATGGCCCACAGAAGCTTAACACACACCAAGCTCTTGCCATAATGGCCCTCATGGCTTTGCCCATCTACAACCTGGTATGCAGTTGTGGCTAATACTTGAATTGGTAAGACTAGACTGGGCCTCCTCAGCCCTCATTAGCTGTTAATACTTCTGTACCTGTCTGTACGCCTGTCTTTCTGGTCCCTCTGTGTTTCCCAGGCCCATGGCCTTCTCTTCATTTGGATCTAGTCATTTTTGGCTGCTCAGTTGCACCTGTGTCTCTGAGGATACAAACCAACTTCTTTCAGCCCATAGTCCATGTAGCTATTGGGTTTCTCTACCATATTAGGATGTATTCTGTGGCACTTGGCTCAACTTTTGCCTTTCCACAAGGATGACATGCTCCTGAGTGGAGCAACTAGTGCTCACAGTCTGGCTGGCACCTCTGTGCTCCTTCTCCAGGTGCCAATCAGAGACACTCACCTGTCATCAAAGGAAGTAGTCCAAATAGGTGTCTGGGGTTGGAGTGACAACTGCTACCATCATGAAGACCAAGAAAGAATCATTGCATCACTTAGGGATCTTATCATCCCTCTGGGGTTAGCAAAGTGAGAGAGGCAGAGGAAGAGAGTGTGAAGGGAGCAAGAGGATGAAATGGCTTTCCCAACTTTGGAGGAAGGGAGCTGGAGGGTGGCACCTTTTGGACACTCTTTTTTGTATGGCTGTTATTTGGCAAGTGCTTTCCTAGGTCAGAAGGCATGAGCAGCTGTCTGCAGGACCTCCTGAACCCTCATAGCACTCTAGTGAGAGTGGCACAGCCATGCCTGCTGTACAGATGCCTTCTAGATACAGATTGCCCAGCAGTAAAAGCAGACCTGGACTTGCCCCTGTCCCATTGTCCTCCAAGCCTTACCTTAGCTACTGTCCTCCTCCTAGTCATGAGTGGAGAAGGGGTGGAGCAACAGAGGTGAAGCATTGGAGGGTGGAAACAAGAGAAGATGGAGGAGGTTGGTGGGACTCCAGGGCTGGAACACATCTGCTCAGGAGGGCGGGGGTAAGTGGGTAGAGAACTTTTTAAAAACAAGTCAAGTTGGAAATATGAACTTGTTAAAAAGTTAGGGATGAGGGAAGGAATTAGAAAAGTTATCTAAACTAAAATGCAAAGAAATGGCATCAGGAAAGTGAAGGCCAACAGTAAGCAAGGACAAGTGATGGTCCATGTCCCAATGGCCTGGAATGGACTGAACTATTTAATCAAGGTTAACCTGGAATAGCAAGCATCCACCCACCCAAACCAAAGTGGCTTAGCACTGGGACAGTGACCTCATCTATTCTGAAACCGTTGCTGGGAGGTACTAAAAAAAAAATTGCTGATAGGAAATGAACATCTGAAGTGAGAAATTACATCAGCTGAAGTAACCAAGCATAGAGGCTCATGCTTATCATCCTTGTGCTTGGTAGGTAGAGGCTGAGGGGTCATGAGTTCAGGGTCATCCTTGGTTGCAGAAAGAGTTAGAGCCCAGAGCTGTGTGGTAGTGGCATACTCCTTTAGTCCCAGCACTTAGGAGGCAGCTCTGAGTTTGAGGCCAATCTACAAAGCAAGTTCCAGGACAGCCAGAACTATACAGGGAAATCTTGTCTCAAAACAGACAAACAAACAAACAAAAAACAACCAAATAAACCAAAAAAAAAAAAGTAGAGGCCAGTGTGAGCTGCATGGAATCCTGTCTCAAATAATAGATAGTACACATTCAATTGAAACTGTCAGTGTTAAGCTGCTGATGACAGAAGGGAACCAGGGTTTCCAACTATTGGCCAGCTAGGTAGGGCTACCTGAGTCATTTGAATTAATACATACAGTGGTCAGGACTAGGAAGACAACCTTCCCTTGACCACAGGTCTGCATGGTGTTTGGGAGTATTATGCCCTTATGGTTGAGAGTTGAGGATCCTCTAGAGAGACTCACCCAGTCTTGGATGAATTTGTTTTCATCACCTAGGATTCTCAATCACCCAGATTTCACATAAGGGACCTCCAACAAGAACTAGCTAGAATAACCTGTCTTCTCTAATTGTAGCATTCCTTTCACACAATATGTCGCTTCCCCGGATAGATACAAATTTATTACCTGAGTCTTACAACTCATAGCTCCATTACATTTTTTTCTTCTTTGTTTTGCTTTTAAAATTATTTTTATTTTATAAGTGTTTTTGCCTGCATATCTGTAAGTGCACCATGTGTGTACCTGGTGCCCATAGAGCCAGAAACAGCATTGGATCCCCTGGAACTAGAGTTACAGACAATTGTGAGCTGCCATGTGGCTGTCAGGAACTGAAACTGGGTTCTCTGCAAAAACAACTACTGTTTTTAACCGCTGAGCCATCACTCACTCCTGTGCTGTTCTCAATCAAGATTAGATAGGCAAAGTAATCCTGCTTTTCCCAGTGAGGATGCATCTCCACTTACTTGCTGGGATACACCTTCACTCACTAGGCCTGTCTCCCCATCTGCAGAGGGAGGCAGCTGAACTAGATTATCCCGAGTTCCTTTTCAGAACTAGCATCACATCTTCAGATGCCCCAAGGCTTGTGACAGTGTTGATGGGGAATGAAGACCCCAGACTTTGTCAGCTCCACATTTTGGAGCATGGAGGGATCAAGATGGCTGCAGCCCCAGGAAGGTGAACTTGCCAGGAACTGGCTGAAGTGATTCTGCTGCTTGTGAAGTGTCTTGGCAAACCGTTCAGGTAGGTGTGCACAGTTGAGGGAGAGGGTGGGGTTGACACTCTGTGGCCCTTGAGTAATGTTTCCTTGCAGGATTGGATGTCTTCAGACTGGTAGATGCCAACTGGATGGATCCATCCACGTTGGCAAAGTAGGTGAGCCGTCTCTCCACACACTTTCTTACTTTGAAATGCTGTCCTGCATTCATTGTCACTGTTTCCAGTCATGCCTTCCTATAGCCTTCTGGTTCTCTGTCCAGATGGCACATTCTTGAGAAAATAGCTCCAGAAGTGTTCATCAGTCAGTAATAGCTAAACTCAGAGCTGGAGCAAGGGGAGAAGGCTTGTTCAAAGCCAGGGTTCAGATTGTTGATCTGTTGTTTACTACAAGGAAAGCTCTATTCTAAATCCACCTCAGAGACACAACTAAGGTGGCTTAGTTGATGTGCTTGCTGTACAAGCATTAGTTCAATCCCCAGTCCTGTATAAAAAAACAGAGATTGGTTGCACACATCAGATGACTAGAGAGGATCAGTGGGGCTTGCTGGCCAGACAGTTTGGCAAATTTTGAACTCCAACAAAAGAGTCACAGGAACCAGGCCCCAAACCAATCTGTGACAGGCATTCCAAGGGCAGTTGCAACATGAACCCTGCTGAGGAGACTGAGAAGGGGCCATTGGAAGAGACCACAAAAGCACATAGGTTCCTAAAGCTGGTAAAGAGTTTGCTGCACAGCTCTGAGGGCAGAGCAGAAGTCCCCCAAGTGGGGGACAGTTGCCATCTATTCTGGCTGAGAGGAAGGAGAAGGGGGCTGGAGGGGCTACAGAGCCAGGAAGGCACCCATGCTCATTGGTCACATCAGGATGGGAAGGCTGAGCCAGCAGCCTGCAGAGTAGAGACAGACAGCAAAGGGCCCCAGAGGGTGGGATTAAGTGTTGATGTGAAGGGATTAGTCGTGTTGGTGGAAGGAACAAAATTCAATCTTGTTCCTTTTTGTGGGGAACCTGATCTCCATGTTCTCAGGGAGCCTTCGTCTACTCTGTGGCTCCTAACGGCAGCTCTAATTGGCTGTGACTGCTTCTTGCCTGGTGACTGGGGTCATGTCTTAGCATCCTTTGTAGCTCTGGGAACCTGGCAACAGGCAGCTGTTGATGTAGGAGCAGAATAATCATTGTGTGTCTCAACTCCAATATCTGAATTGGAGATTCAGATAGATGCTTTTTGTCAAAAAGATTTACGTCATACAAGGAATAAACAAATGACATAACATTCATAATTACTTTAGATCTCAGGGAATGCTCCCTGGCCTCAGTGTGGGCTCAACTTCTCAAAGTGTATGCTACAGGGTCATGGCCACTGTCTCATCTGATCACTACTGCCCCCCCCCCCTGCATACAGTGAGGCAACCAACCAGCTGGCCTGTTTCATAGGGAAAGAAACAGACCCAAAGAAGTAAAGCAAAAAGATAGAATGGTGAGAAGTACAGGGGATGGGACGAGGGCACAGTCTTGAGTTCTTTGGTCTTTCCTAGACAGTATGTACTGAATTATAACTATTTCTTCTATAATTGCACAGAAATCAAAATTTAACTGTTTTAACTGTTTAAGCATGTGTCTTCTGCATAGTAGTGCAGCCCAGGTTCCACTTCAACTCCTTGGAAATTCCTACCAGGAAGCCTCATGGGTGTTAGAGCTGTGTGAGGTGTGAGGGTGCTAGAAAGCCATGGATCCCTGACTTCCTTTAAGCATGATCTTCAGAAGCAAAAAATTGTATGCGAGATAGCTCTCAGCTAGGCTAGTAGGGTTGCAGAGGAATGGATCAGAACCTCATGATAGACAGAAACCAGAAGTGCTTAGAATGGTTGTCTCTTAGGCAGTCAGGCTGGGGCTTGAGAGGTGGTTCCATGGGTAAGAACTCATACTGCTCTTGCAGAGTACCCAAGTTTGGTTCCTATTACCCATGCCATGCTGGGTCTTTTGACCTCTTCAGGCTCCTGCACTCACATACACATGCACGCTGGCATACATACTTAGAAGGTCAGTTCTGGAGTGGCCCTCGTGTCTTGAATGCAGCCCTGATGGGTTACAGTATTGTAAGATAGTCAAGAGACATTAGAAAGTGGCTCGCATGGGTCAGGGTGTTGGGAACACAACAGTGGGTCTGGCAGACACCTGAACCTAGGTTGAAGGCTGAAGAAAGACACAGCTGGCCTGGAGTTATTGCCACTCTGTAATGGGGACCCTAAGAAGATGACTTGGTAGGGAGCATATGGAGAAGATGGCGGAGAGCCTAGGCCGAGACAAGGAGTTAGAAACATTCAAGAAGCTGATTGAGGTGGCAGAAAGAGAAGGACCTGAGAGATGCACTAGGAGAGGGGGTTGCCATGGCAACCAAGGTAGTAAAGAGTTTCAAGGAGAAAGTAGTCAACATCGTCAAATGTGGCAGCAAATTCCAATCGGATCAAGACAGGAATTTCCCCATTGGACTTCAGGATTAGCTGACTTGTACTGAACTTAAAAGAGCATTTGTGGGGAGTTGTAGGAACAAGAAGGGAATGATGTTGACATACAAGGGGGGTGTGAGACTGTCCCTAAGTTCTTTAAGGAATCAAGAAGGAAAACTTGGAGATGTGAAAGATGGGGGGTGTAGAACGTGAGGCTAAGAAGGATGAGCGCATTGTTCACCCTCCAGTGTCCTCTGCTGTGTTTCTGGCAGTGTGCCAAACACGATGGGTTCTTTGAGGTCAAACGGGCAGTCAGTAGGGTTTCTGGAGCAGTAGAGGAGAAAGAGAATCAGTCATGCTCATCTGTGTACAGTGCCCCATACTGATGGGTGCTCTGGCAGAATCATGTTTCAGACCAAGATGGGGAATCCAGCAGAAAGTATTCTGGGTCAAGGATAACCCTGTGCCAGAGGCTAACTCCAGGAAGGACAGAAGCACCAGAGGCAGACAGGAAGGAGCTGGGGAGAGAAAGGAGCAAACAGAACCCTAGCCTTTTTCCTCTTAATCATGAAGGAAAGAGCAATGCTGATACATGGCTATTCTGGGCTGTGGAGCCAGAATAATTGAACAATTAGGGACGGAGACAATTATTTGAAATAAGCTCCCAAAGGAACTGGGATGAAGTGCAGAGGAAAATAAATTAGTTTGGGGCAATAGTGTGTGTATAACCAAATGTGGGCGAAACTCAATTATTTATCTTTTAGAGAGTAATATGATCCATGTTCTTTTGGGAACTTTTTCATCTGCCATATATCCCGCCTACATGTCTAATTAGCACCAGTTTGATCCTGTTTCAAACTGTAGCTGGGATCATGTCTTAATATTTTGTTTGCAATAGACTGAACTCTTTAGGTGCCAAGCCAGTGTCTTCTGCCTTAGACTGGAATTCTGAAAATCAACATGTATTCTTGCTTCAACCAAAAGGTTTGACTGTTACAGCACAAGAAAGGGGAATGGAGCAGTTAAATCTGGGGAGGCAGACATTTGGGTGACTGGGTGGAGAAAAAGTCAACTCTGCCTCGCTCATCCTTGTGATCTCTAGGTTCACATTCACTGCCTCACATGAACTTCATCTCTCTCACTAGATCCAGAGAGGACACACCTGATCGTGCCAACGTACAAGGGACAAGACATGGTTGTAGATTTCCAGCCAGTGTGGCAGAACCAGTCTAAGAGAGACAGAAACAGAGGAGAGAAAAGAAAACAGAATAAACTGGAGGTTCAGACCGGCAGACCCAAGCAGTAGATAGAAAGCTTGTCTTCCTGGAGCCCTGTCCACTCTGAAAGTGCTCCATCAGGGTCCCATCTTACTCCACTGATATGATCTAGAGACAGGACCCTCCCCAATGGCAGACATTCTGTATTTGCACCCAAACTCTGCAGTATCACTGCTGTGTCTTTGTGTTTGCTCCATGTGAGGCACAGTTTGGGTGATGCGACAGAGATGGAATCCCACGGACAGCAAGCTTGTGAGCTCCGCTCAGAGCAGCTCTCCTCACAGCCCTGCCTGATGTTCCTCCTGGACCCTGTGACTGCTGATCTCTGTGTGTTTTTCTGAGCCAAGGCTGTATTTTAATAAGCAAAACTTTGAATAGTGTCTTAATACCTGATACGGTAAGTACCCTTACCATGCCCTCTATTCTTTTTTTAAAAAATTACCTTGTTATATTGCTGGTTTACTTATCTATCTTATAATTAACTTGTCAAAGTTCCATGGGGGGAAGAAATCTTATTAAGCAGGACTGCATTGGAGGGAAAATGGCATCATTAAGATGCCATCAGCTTCTCCCATCTGCGACAGTGGCGCCATCTTCCGTGGTCAGTCTCTCTGGTTTGGTTTTGCTTTGCTTTTAATGCCCTCTGATAAAAGCTGGCCCTGCAAGTTGCAGGCGTCCTCCATGTTTCTTAATGGCTTGGCTCCTGAACACCTTATTAGTTTTGTTGCTTTTGTGAATGGAAAAACTTGCCTAGTTTTTCATTTTACTTTCCAAGTTTTAATCAGTTTGCTAATCACTATGCCACATTCACAGACACACACCAAGTGAGCGTGCTTTGTCCCTGGACAGACAAATGAGAACACAGCACACATGCAAATCTGAGCTAATTGGCAAAGAATGAATTTGAATGTTGGAATTAAATTTCAATTATACAAGTAAAACACGAATACATTTTCTTTTAGATACAGTCCACATTACAGATGGAGCATCCCTGCTTGGCCTTTGGCCTCTGCCTCAGGTCCTTGGACATTCAGGGGAGGGAGCTGATATTAGTACCCCTGTTTGTCTAGTGTTTGCCTGTGCCCTTTCCAATATGCCTCTGTCCTTTTGTTTCGTCTGTCTACATAGGCAGGTGGTGTCCACATTGGAAGTGCTCCTGAGCTGTGTGCCACACAGGATTCGCCTCGAGTGGCTCTCTGCATCTCTGTTCACTCCAGTGCTCCACTCGGCTGGCTGCACACAGCCCCAAACAAGCATATCACCTTCTATTTCAGTTGTTTCCTATTGATTGACTGTGACAATGCCTTTGGTAGTGGTCATAACACACACCCCGAGGTACCCATGCATTAGTCCCTTTTGCTCACATACAAATATTTCTGTAAGACAAGTACTCGAAACTGTTACACCACAGGGAAGACCATCCTGAATGCAGATCAAAACAGCTACAGTTTTCTCCAGAGTGTTCATTCTCCTGCCAGAGCATCTTCAACTTAACATTTCACCAATTAGATGGGTAAAAATACTGTCCCAGGTTAGTGTGCCCTGTGTCATGCCACAGCCAAAGCTTTTGTTTATCTCTATTCCTAGTTTTCCGTCTGGACTGTGTGCCCAAGTCCTTCCTCCTCCTTTTCCTCTGCCTGCCTGACTGCCTCTCTCTTTCTTCCTTTTCCTTCTCTCTTTCCTTCTCCTCTCTCTCTCTCTCTCTCTCTCTCTCTCTCTCTCTCTCTCTCTCACTCTCACTCTCACTCTCACTCTCTCTTTCTTCCATTATTTGAGACAGGGTCTCACTTTGTACTTTGTACCCTATCCTAGCCTCAAACTCAGGGTCCTCCAACCTCAGTCCCCCAAGTGCTGGGATTATAGATGTGATACCACATCCTGCCCTCTTCTTTTCTTTCTCTTTTTAAAGGTATTTTTAGCTTTCAGTGGTTTCTGGTTCTTTATCTGTTTCAAGCATTTTATACTAATGATTTGTTGTTAGTTACAGATATTTTTCTACATTGTGATTCTTTTTTTTCCCCCCAAGACAGGGTTTCTCTGTGTAGCTTTGGAACTCACTCTGTAGACCAGGCTGGCCTTGAACTTACAGAGATCCTCCTGCCTCTGCCTTCCGAGTGCTGGGATTACAGACATGCACCACTTATGTTGCGATTCTTTTGTCATTTAGTTGAATTGCTTTTAGAAAAACTTAAGATTTTGATACAGTCATCTGTAGGTTTTTGCTTTTACACCTTCTTTAGCCAGGCATTGACGGCATATGCCTTTAACCCCAGCACTCAGGAGGGAGAGGCAGGAAGATCTCTAAGAGTTCAAGACTAGCCTGGTCTACAGATAAGTTCTAGGATAGCCAAGGCTACACAGTGAAATCCTATCTAAACAAACAAAACAACAACAACAACAAGACAAAGAGGCCTTCTTTATATTAATTTCAAGGCATTTTTCTGTATTCTCTGGCATTTATAGTTTATATAAACATAAGCATATATATATATATAGTTTGTAAATGTATATTTATGTCATGTATGAAGAATAAATTCCATATGCACAAATCTTATTTTCCAATGTCACCGCCCTACTGTTTTGTGGAATGTAGGTGATGTCACCTAAGCCTGCTTTCTTTACTACCCCATTGGCCTGGGGCACTGTGTAAGGCCATCCCTGGTCCTCTGCCTGTCTGCTCCCAGACTTGCTCTTACCCTCTCTGTTACACAGAACTGCTTTGGTCATCCTTGCACATTGGTCCCACTGTGTGAATTTGAAAATGTATCAGTTTTCAAGAGAACATTTGCTAGGAAATTGTGTTGAAGTTACACTGACTCCACAGATAAGTCTGAGGGAAACCAGCCTCTCTGACTTTGGCTCGTGGCACCCTCCCAGCCCAGGACATCTCCTCCCTCTGCAGAATGTGGCTGTATTCTCTGGGTCAGCTTGCCTTTTGCCTCTGGATGGATTTAATCCTCAGTCTTTTTACAGGGATTTCCAGGAGCTCTGGATGGCAGGTCCACTGTGCTCCTGTTCTCCATCTCAACCTCTCAGGAATCGGTGAGCTTGCTCCGCAGACACACAAAGTAAACGTTCTTCCTCCCTGGGCACAAACACAGGAGCACCGCTGAACACAGAGCTGGTATAATTAGCTGAAAACAATTTAGAAACTTTCCAAATTACACTTCAATTAAGCAAGCAAAGCATGAATACATTCTTCCTTTTAAAGGTGGAATGGCGTAGACCCAGCTGCTGTCTCTGCCACTTGAGATTGGCCCTTGTCCTCTCAGAAGCCTCTGTGCAGAGCTTCAGGGATTTCTTTTCAGAATAACACACATCTCAGCAATGGTGAGGGTATCTGGAATGAATGTAGTTTGGTCATGGGTGTTACATGGTACTCTTCTCATTTACCGTCTACCTGGGCCATACCCATCTGTGTTCTGTTTTCCCTTCCAAATACCACCATCCTGAAGTTAGTTTTTCCTCAGTCAGAAAGAGCACAACAGAGAGCTCCAAGGCCCAGGCTCCAGGAACACTTTCCACTGTTTTTGTTGGTTTTGATTTTTTGAAACAAAATCTTATGTAGCCCAGGTTAGCCTCAAGCTCACTGTGTAACCCAGAAGGAATTGAACTCCTTATCTCACTGTGTCTCCCTCCCAGTGATAGCGCACAGTCCCACATCCAGCCAGACTTAGACTCTTGCCTTCCCTTCACCAGCCTCACAAATATTTCCCACTTCCTTTCCTTTGGAGACTTCCTGCTGCTTATCTTACATCTGTATCGAGTGATTGTTTTCCAACTCTCACATCTAACACATCACTGCAGGCAAAGCTTATTAGAGTGTGGTACTGGTGTTTAGTTTTGATACATTTCAAAATGGGTGACTAAGTTGTCCATTGCGATTTACTGGCCATGCCGTCACTTCCCCTAGAGGTTTTGTCTTGCTCCCTTTAATCGGCACAGCTCACTGATGTGCCCAATACAGGCCCTTTCTCTCCAGTCATCCATTTTCTCTCTAGAGTGCTTTGATAACAGCGGAAACAACCCACTCCTGGTCTTGTATATTGTCACACAGTTTACATTTTTGAACCAGCTGGTCAAGCTTTAAAACCTTCCTGAGATTTTTAGGGAATCAGTGGATGAATCTCAGGGAAATGGACATCTTTATCCTGTACAAACATAGGTGCCTCCCAGTTCCAGGCATCCTCCTGCCTTTTAGAAGTTTGGTGTTTTTCCTCTGGTAACAGTCTTGCCTATTTCTTGTTTAATTCTTAGGTACTTAAGGTTTTGCTAGCAGCCCTCTGCTCCTGTTTGTTTGACCCATGCTCTCCATCTCAACCTCCCACTAATCTGAGCTTGCTCCGCAGACACACAAAGTAAACGTTCGTCCTCCCTGGGCACAAACACAGGAGCACCGCTGAACACAGAGCTGGCATAATTAGCTGAAAACAAATTAGAATCTTTCCAAAGTGCACTTTAATAAGCAAGCAAAGCATGAATACATTCTCCCTTTCAGAGGTGGAATTACCTGAACCCAGCTGCTGTCACCTTTACCTAAGTCCCGTATCCCATCCCCTCCATAGTTTTGTGTATCTGATTCTGGGGCGTGTGTGAAATCCATGCGGGGGCTTTGAAGGAGTCCACTGTGCTGAGCGCTTGCCGGAGGCTGCATCTTGACTCACCTTAGCGTCTTTACTACCCAGCCATGCTGATTCCAAAAGATCTTGTCCTTTATCACAGCGGAGCACCCTTCCCCCTAGTTCCCCCAGTCTCCATCTCCAGGTGATTCTTTGTTTCTGTTCTGTTCTGAGAAGCCTTCTCTTGGCACTGATGCAGAGGGAGGATGCTGGGTCTGTACATTTTCAGTTTAGCAGACTTCCCTGGTGCTCTCCATAGTTTCTGTAGCTTGCAGGCATCTAGCCAGAGGCTAACTTTAATCCCAAGACTGAACAGTTACCAGTATTTGCCAGTCAGATGGGTGAAAAAGTTAAATCCATTTTTAAATTTGTATTTTCCTGTTTACCAGTGAGGTTTTCATGTGTACATTGGGCATTTGTATTATTTCTGCAGCTCTGAGCTGCCTGTTTCTGAATTAGGCTCTTCATTGACCTATAGACTGTTCTGATGTAATCAGGATAGTAAGCTTTTGTGCTTTTTAGACAAATATTTTTTCTGGCTCTCAGTGCTTTGTAGAATCCTGTGTTAGACAGAAGTTGTCAATTTTGATCTAATGTATTTCCTCAATCTCCTTTATTCCTTTTTGAATATATAACGTTTGGTTTAAATGGAACCTTTATTTTTGTTTTAATGGTTTCACAGTTTTTGTGCTTGAGTCTTTCTTGCATCTGGAATGTATTCCTGTGATTGAATTGAGAGAGCATCTAACCTTTCTCAAACGTACAGCCAATTATCAGAACATAATAAACAGGTCGGCTCATTCATCCTTTCTCTGCCACTCTGAAGAGATGCTTTCTCTAGACTGAGGCCCCAGTGCAAGTGGCTTATTTATTTATCTATTTATTTATTCATTCATTTATTTATTTATTTATTTTAACTAATCTGTTTATTCCTATCAGCACCAGACTTTAGTTTGCCATTGCTTTTTACCACCTTTTGATATCTGTTAAGTAAAATATGCCACATTTCACTGTGCTCCTTACAGCTGTCTTAGCTCACTCCTCCACATGAATTTTAAAGGCTTCTTGTCAAATACTGTGAATTCAGAGATGACCTTGGGGGAAGCTAACATCAGCACAGTGCTTTGCCGTGCACTGCAGGAATGAGGCAGAACTCCATTTGTCCATCATGTCTTCCACACACCCCGCTTTCTCCTGAGAAACCTGTGGCTTCCCTCTTGGGTTTATTTCTTTGGTTTCCTTTATTGTTGTGAAATAATTTTCACTGCCCGCCCCCGTTTTGTTTGGCTTTTGTTTGCTACATTTCTTTTTTAATCTGCTTTCTAATCCCTGCACTTCATTCACAGACACACAAAACAAACGTTCTTCCTCCCTGGGCACAAACACACAAGCACATCCAAGCACAGAGCCAGCGTAATTGGATGAAATGAATGGGAATTTTTCAAATTAAAGTTTAATGGCACAAGCGAAACATGAATGCGTCCCGCAGAGCACCTCTGCTGGAGCCTGAGTCCCTTCTGGCTACCTGCTCTTCCCTAGCAGTAGCCACTGTGATGGGCTTAGTATGTACCTTTCTAGACCTTTCTAAAAACCTGTAAATATGTATTGCACACCCTTAGGAAATACAGGATTTTGTCATCGATACTCAGTTTTTTACATTGAACATTATTAAGGCTATAGAATGTCAGTATTGCCACGTATCCTAATGTGGCAGCCGGGGAGGGGAGCATTGCAAGGAAGACTGAGCAGCTGTGGACACATGGTGGAACAGGGGTCAGTAGTGCCACGTCTCCTAATGTGGCAGTGGGGGAGGGGAGCAAGACTGAGCAGCTGTGGACACATGGTGGAACTGGTCAGTATTGCCACATAGCCTAATGCGACAATCGGGGAGGGGAGCATTGCAAGGAAGACTGAGCAGCTGTGAACACATGGTGGAAGGAGGGCAGATAGATTCCATACGGGTCAGAGATAGCCAGAATCAGACTTTAAACCATATGTGGGCATGGGACTGGCAGGGAGTAGTTTCCAAAGGCCCCAAAACTTAGTCTGCGACATAGAGGTCTTACAGATAAGAAAAGTGTATAACGGGCAGTTTTGTGTGTGAGCCCATTTCAATCTGTGGGACTTAGAAGGGCAACTTCAGGGCTCTGCTTTACTCTCTTGCCAGAGATATGCTGGTTGCTTTCCTGGCCTCTCCCTTCCCTTTCTGTCTAGGTGCTGCTGGGTAAAAAAACATGAAGTGTGGAAGTCTGACAGCCATCCTGCGAACAGCAGGGGACAAGACTGCTGACTGAGCCAGCGTACCTGTAGCCACTGCCTTCTGGACGGCTCATGCTTGAGTAAAGGTTCTTGCTGTTAGCTGCTCTTAGATTTGTGATTTATGTTTTGTCAAAAGCACCTTTTCTTTCTTTTTTTTAATGGTTTATTTAACTTTATCTTATGTGCATTGGTGTGAAGGTGTCAGATCCCCGGAACTGGATCTTCAGACAGTTGTGAGCTGCCATGTGGGTGCTGGGAATTGAACCCGGGTCCTCTGGAAGAGCAGTCA
Organism: Dicrostonyx torquatus; assembly: GCA_028555095.1. Taxonomy (NCBI): domain Eukaryota; kingdom Metazoa; phylum Chordata; class Mammalia; order Rodentia; family Cricetidae; genus Dicrostonyx; species Dicrostonyx torquatus. The sequence continues at coordinate 7,293,476 of JAQHUG010000077.1, forward strand.
GTGCTCTTATCCGCTGAGCCATCTCTCCAGCCCCCTAAAAGCACCTTTTCTAACACAAGTTTTAGAGCTGGGGTGGGGCAGCCTTGAGGAGGGGAGCCACTCACTGGGTGAGGATCTGGAGGTTTTCCTCTCATGTCCCTTCTGCCCAGCCCTCTTCCTCAGGCTTTCTGCTTCTCCTTTCATGGCAATGGTGGATTTGGTGGATGCCAGTGTTTTACATTACTCAAAATTATGACCTTAAAGGTACCAAGGTGGTCGGGCGGTGGTGGTGCACACCTTTAATCCCAGCACTTGAGAGGTAGAGGCAGGTGAATCTCTTAAGTTTAAGGCTAGCCTGGTCTAAAAAGTGAGTTCCAGTCCAAAAAAAAAAAAACAAATCACTGAGATGTTCATGAGGCAGGATTGTGAGTTGGAGATCATTGTGGGTTCCAACCCTATTTAAAAAAAAAAAAAAAAGACATGGACTTGGGAGTGCAGGAGTATGAGAGTCTATGCAGGCAGTCTCCTTTATGAACCAATAGCAGTGCTCACCTTAGCATGTCACAAGGTCCAAGGAGACAGTGCCTAAAAAATGCTTAGCTCTGGGCTGACACCAAGAAGTTGTGCCAATGTCAGGCATGGTCCCAGAATTCCAAGCCAGTGCTCCCAGGAAGCAGCTCAAGTCAGGATCCACCCCTAACTGGTCTGTCATAGTTATTACAGGCAGACTACATAATAGAAGATGAAGTCCAATGTCAATGGAGAAGGGGTGGAGGCCCAGAGCCAGCTAGCTGGTACAGAGGTAAAATAAGGTAGAAGACAGTCCAGGAACAACCACAAAATGGAGCCTCTCCAAAGAGCGCTGCTTTGCTCAAGCTCACCACCCACCTCCATCCCTTTCTGCTCAAGAGCACACACTTAGCTGCTTCCAAGAAAACATCCAGAGTTTCACCACATATCCTCCTCTTCCAGTTTCTTCCCACCACACCTGCCTATCTCCCCATGAGCTTCTCTTGCCCTGGCCCCAGGGGCATACTCCTGGTACAGTGACTGCTGTTTTCCCCTGGCCTGAGGCATCCCTGCTAAATCTCCATCCTGACCATAGGCAGTCTCACCTACTACCTTCCTGATTGCTTACTTGCTGGGAGAACATCTAGCCCCTCAGCAGTCACCATCTTCCATCAGGGGCCCTTGGTCTCAACAGTCCACGCTAGGAGTATTTGGTCATCTGTTGGCAGTCCTGCCCTGAGAAGAGCTACATAAGTTGCTCATGTCTTTGCAGGGTCCCTCTCCCACTGGCTGTTCAAACATTTCCATTTAGGCAGGAAAAGGTAGCCTATGTCCTTCCCTTTTAAAATTAATTGGGTTAGTCTGAGGCAGCATTCTTCAGGAGCCACCCACCTTGGTTTTTTGATACAGGGTCTTACTGCAATCCAGAGCTCACCAATTAGGCAAGGCCAACTGGCCAGTGAGCCACAAGGATCTACCTGTCTCCACCTCTCCAGCACTGGGATTACAAACCAGTGCTACTTTGCCCAACCTTTGAGGTGGGCACTAGGGTTCTAGCTCAGGTCCTTAAGTCTACAGTGTGCACTTTGCTAGCTGAGCATCTCCATGGCCCCTCTGCCTTTGATTTCCTCCTGACACCCAAACACTTGTTGTAATTAGGTGGAGAGGAGAGGTGCAGGTTGTAGGTTCCCAGCCGCCAGCTCCCAGGCCCCCAGCCACTGGCCCGCTCAGCTACTGGTGGCTGCCTGCATCCGAAATAACCATATGACAAACTGGATTCATTTAAACTCTGCCTGGCTTATTATCATTAGCCTTTTCCCAGCTAGCTCTCATAATTAAACTAACCCATTATAAAAGTCTGTAAGTCACCACGTGATGACTTACCAGAAAGGTCTAACCTGCATCCATTTGCGATGGTGGCTTGGGGCTTCTGCCTCTTCCTTCTTCTCCTCTCAGAACTTCCGTTCTGTCTACTCCGCCCACCTAAGGGTTGACCTAACTATAAGCCAGGCAGCTCTTTATTTAGCCAATCAAGGCACAGAAATACAGGTGGACCCTCCCACAACACTAACCAGATGACTTCCCAGCTGTGGGTTTCAAAAGACTTTGGAGTTCATTGACACCCATGTCCCCCAAGCTCTGCTCCAGTCAGGAGAGAATGTCAGACCCCACTGTCCCTTCCTACCCACCATATATGTGTATACATCCACCATCGAGAAAATTCTTCTCCTTGGTGAAGTAGGCTGGCCGTAGTGACCTCTTTGACCAACACAATGTGGTAGAAAGGGTGTTCTAGGGTTGGTGACAGGGTCATAAGAAGCAACTTGATTTTGGAACCCTCCTGGCGCAAGGCAGCTGTGTGCTGAGACATCAGACTGTGATGTATTCATGCAGAGATAGCTCATGGAAGTGTCTGGTCCTGCTGAGCCTCTTGGCCACTAAGACCTATCAAGCTTTCAGAGGACTAGAGCCCTGCTGCCATCTAACTGCAGCTGGCACTCTTCTCAGCTATGTAAGCTCCATAGCCTTTAGACCTAAGTTATACTCCATACCATGAAAGTTTGGGGTAGCTTGTTACACACTAAAACAAAAAATGACAAGGCTGACCATCAAGTAATATGTAAAATAGTACTACACCACACAGCACCTAAGTAGACCATTACATTACAATATGGGAACTGCAGTAGTGGAGTGTTTATATGGCATGGAACATTCCAGAAAAGGTTAGACTCTTAGTCTGTCTGCTTTAAAATGAGCCGATAGGTGTAAGGTAAAGGGGACTGGAAAGACACTGTAGGCAGAGGGACCAGTACATTCTATGCCATAGGAACAACAAAACTTGAGAGACTGCCATGGTCCTGGAAGAAGAATGAAATTCATGGGACTGAAAGGGCAAAGCCCAGGCTCTGCAGAGCCTCACAGCACCATATGAAGACATCTGGTCACTATCCTACAGTTAGTGGGCCTGTGAAGGGTTTCACACCATAGTGACAGGTCTGATTTTGGAAGGTCACTGTGGTGGCAGATGGGAACACCATGGTTGAAAATAACAGCTTCTAGGGAAGAGGACCAATTCAGAGGATAAAGTCAGCAGTGTACCCCAATTGGTGAATATTGTGTTAAGAGGGTGGGACCGATAGTGATTTTCCTCTCAGTGGGACCATTGGTGGACAGTGAAGAGTGTTGGAGCTGGGGTCCAGAACATGAGACAGTTGGAGGAAGGCATCACTGGGCTCAGTGTCAGGCAGAGCTAGGACTGGGGTACATCTAGGTAGTCAGCAGTCATGGTGTCCCACCTGGGTTCTAGAAAGGACCGACCAAGGGATGGAGGTTGAAAGGAGAAGATCTAAGGAATGAGTGAGCTCACCAGGGAGAGGGTGGAAAAGCAGCTGATGGGGAAATCAGAGTTAGATACACTTCAGAAACTGATGGAGGTATGGACAGGAAACAAAGAAGAAAGAGAGGAAGGGCCTGAGTGATATGAGGAACAACTAGGAGAGGGGGTTGCTATGGCAACCAAGGTAGTGAAGGGTTTCAAGGAGAAAGTAATCAACACAGTTATGCGCCTGGATCTCAGAAAACTAAGAAGCAAACACAAGTCCTTTGAATTCAGCAATCAAGGGGCTATTGTGGCAAGAACTGTTTTGAGGGGTAAAGGGCTAAAAGCTGGCTTTTCAGAGGCAATGGAGTAAATGGGTAGAGGAATCGGGTGGTAGTGAGAAAAATGTGGGTGATCAAGGCTTTCTAAAAACAGGAATGCCCCTAGGATTGAAAGAAGCGCCAGCAGAGAGGGAGAGGATGACAAGATCTGGAAGTCATCTGGCATCCGTCCCTGAACCAGGCTGAAATGAAGCGAGAGGGTCTGATTGCAGATGGGCAATGGCTCATGGGAGGCAGGAAGCACAGTGGTGTTCTTGTGGTGCCCTTTCTGGCCCTGGTTAGGAGTATTGAGGCTCACTACACTCATAATCTGCCCTGTGGCTGAGATTTTCTCTTTAAAAGGAAACGGGTGTGCTAAAGTGAGTAGGCAGACAGCCATTGTGCCTATTTGGGCTAATCACTAGCCCCGAAGCTGCACTGTGTCCTTCTGCAGTCTTGCTGTGCCCTAGATAGCTGACCTTAAGGCTATCAGGCTCCTCCTTGCCCTCTGGCTTCCAGTTGTGTCCCAGGGGAGAACATAGCAGGTGATGTCAGGGACAGCAGAGCAGGATACCTGGCTTTCTTCCCTGTGGTTGTGAGATGGCTGTGTGGTCTGGATTATGGTCATGGTGAGGTGGCTTTCTTAAAGTCCCCATCTTTCTCTAAAAGGCCACACCACCTTTTCAGGCTGGAAAGTGTGATATCGTCCACCTATCACTCATGCTGGGCACACTGTTATCTCTGGGACCTGGGTTCCATCCTGCTTTTGGATGGTTCCTCCTTTTTTTTTTTTTTTTCTTCCTTGATGAGGTTTCTCTGTAGCTTTTGATGCTTGTCCTAGAACTAGCTCTTGTAGACCAGGCTGGCCTCGAACTCACAGAGATCCGCCTACCTCTGCCTCCTGAGTGCTGGGATTAAAGGTGTGCACCACCACCACCCGGCGGATGATTCCTTCTTTTAGTGTGTTTCAGGTCAAGCCGTTGGAGTACAGTGACTATTCTTCCTCCAGGACATTGGGGGACTGAGTCACGGGCCTGTGGTCTAAGCTCCGTGACCAGTACAATAGGAGGGTGTAGAGTGCACTGTCACCTGCTCACTGACTGTAGAGCTGCCAGGCCAAGTGGGAGGCAGGTGTCGAGGGGCACATAAAAGCATCCATCATTTCATACTCTGATAGATATAACCTGGAAACCTGGAATGGAGTGGACACTCTCTGGGTATGAGGAGGACTCGTGAAACAATAACTAGAGGGACTCTTTGGTAAGAATGTGGCACCTTCCAGAAACCAGAAGAAAACTAGTACACCCAAGACACTTTCCAGGAAGATGTAAGACAGAAGACTGGACTCAGAAATATTGAAACAATAATAGATTTATTATCACACAATGAGGACCCCTGGGGCAGCTTTAATGTCATTAAGTACCTATGTACTGTTGATCTAACTTCACTAAACCTCAGAATATGGATCCCTGACCCCATGGTCACAGCATGACTGCAGTCACTTCAGGCATTATATCCATTTCCTTATGCCTCTTCGAAGGGAGTAAAAGATGCTTCACAGAAGACAGACAGACACTTTATTTTATTTTTATTTCATGTGCATTGGGGTTTTGCCTGCATGTATGTCTGGGTGAGGGAATCAGATCCCCTGGAACTGGAATTGCAGACAGTTGTGTGCTTGTGGGCATTGGGAATTGAACCTAGGTCCTCTGAAAGAAAAACCAGTGTTCTTAACTGCTGAACCATCTCTCCAGCCCCCAGAGTTACTTTCTACATTTCATTTAAAAAGACATGTGTATGTGTGCATGTGCACAGTCAAAAGCAGAGGCAGTTGTGAGCCACCAGATGTGGTGCTGGGAACTGAACCCAGATCCTCTAGGTGAGCAGCAAGTCTTCTGACTCACTGAGCCACCTCTCCAGCCCCGCCTAGGGTTACTTTTCATGAACCAGATTTGCATCACCTGTTACTCATAAACCACTCACTATCAAAAAAAGGTGGGCATTGCCGGGCGGTGGTGGTGCACGCCTTTAATCCCAGCACTCGGGAGGCAGAGGCAGGCGGATCTTTGTGAGTTCGAGACCAGCCTGGTCTACAAGAGTTAGTTCCAGCACAGGCTCCAAAGCCACGGAGAAACCCTGTCTCAAAAAACAAAAAACAAAAACAAGCAAACAAAAAAAAAAAGGTGGGCATTATCAATCATGATTCACCACCCCAGAGGGACCAGGCTCACTGCTCTGTGCAGGACATGGAGCATGGCCCCTGTTTCCCAGAACCAAGGAGGAATAACCTAGGTATGTCTATGCTGGCAGAGACATGGTGCTGGGAGGCTGGAGAAGTCCATTTGCTCTCTTCCTGGAGGCTGCTGAAAGTCTTGAAGGAAGAGGTGAATATTAAAATGTATGTATTTCAGAAAAGAAAAACATTGGCTGCTCCAACAGGGGTTGTGTCAGAGGGGGGAAGAAGCAATCTGAACAGACCATGGAGCAAGCAGTTGCAGAGGGTCAGACAGTTTGGATTGAGCTATCGGTGATGGTCAGCTAGAAAGTATGACCATCTGTTGTCAACGCGGTCATGCAGCAGGCGAAGCAAGGGGAGACTTAGTATCTCCCACCACAGTGTTCAAGGCAGAACACCAGACAAGGCCAGACTGGACAAAGATAAGTTAGAAATTTGAATGAAGAGAGACTATCAGCTGGAAAAAGGACAGGGCCTGAAGGAATAGCTCAGTAGCTAAAAGCATTTGCTACTGTTGCAGAGGACAGAAGTTGGGTTCCCAGCACCCATATCAGACAGCTCACAACTGTCTATAATTCCAGCTCCAGGAGATCTGAGTCCCTCTGGCCTCTGTGGCACCAGGCACACACGTGGTGGACATGAAAACTCATTGGTCATACTTACATAAATACCTTTTTTTTAAATGAATGGAATTTAGCTTGAGGGATGTTGGTATGTGTAGGGAGTGTTGGCATGTCTCAGTGATGTTGGGGTGTGTAAGTAGTGTTGTGAAATCTGGATGGTGCTGGTATGTCTTGGATCGTGTTGGGAATGTCTGGGTGGTAATATCCTGGGCAGCAGATATAGGGGTATCTAAGTGGTGATATTGTGATGTCTGAGAGATAGAGATGTCTTTGTGGTGCTGAAATGTCTGGGAAATGTGGCATATCAAGGTAGTGGGGGTGCTGGATGTCCGAAAGGTGTTGGGATGTCTGGGTGAAGTTGGGATATATAGGTGGTGATGCTGGGATACTTGATGGTAGTGTTGGAATGTCTGAGTGGAGTGACATGCTTACATGGTCATATTGAAATGTCTAAGAGAATTGCTATGAAAATCTGTGCTCAGGGGAGAGTTTGGACCTGGAAATGGACAGGTGGTATGACAAAGGATGATAGCCCAGCACTCAGAACTGTTTTGGGAAAGCCGCCTCCTGAAAGTGAACAAAGCTTTAGTGCCTCATGAGGCTGAAGGAAATGACACCCAGCAAGAAGGCCCGATTCCATGGTATTGGCAGGTGTACAGGACATGGAAGAGGAGGCTGAGAGAAAGGGAAAGGAAGGGTCCCAGAAGCCAGGGAGGAATTTCTAGGATGAGTGGCCACTGATGGGCCATATGTCCAGCACTGAGAGGAGAATAAGACACAGCTTTAGAGACCTTTGCTGCACAGCTCTGAGGGCAGAGCAGAAGTCCCCCAAGTGGGGGACAGTTGCCATCTATTCTGGCTGAGAGAAAGGAGAAGGGGGCTGGAGGGGCTACAGAGCCAGGAAGGCACCCATGCTCATTGGTCACATCAGGATGGGAAGGCTGAGCCAGCAGCCTGCAGAGTAGAGACAGACAGCAAAGGGCCCCAGAGGGTGGGATTAAGTGTTGATGTGAAGGGATTAGTCGTGTTGGTGGAAGGAACAAAATTCAATCTTGTTCCTTTTTGTGGGGAACCTGATCTCCATGTTCTCAGGGAGCCTTCGTCTACTCTGTGGCTCCTAACGGCAGCTCTAATTGGCTGTGACTGCTTCTTGCCTGGTGACTGGGGTCATGTCTTAGCATTCCTTGTAGCTCTGGGAACCTGGCAACAGGCAGCTGTTGATGTAGGAGCAGAATAATCATTGTGTGTCTCAACTCCAATATCTGAATTGGAGATTCAGATAGATGCTTTTTGTCAAAAAGACGTGACAACTGTGCGGCAGGGTGACAGGCAGAGAGGTGGTGGCTGAGCTGGAAGGGAGAGTCCTCCTGACTGTTCCTTCCTCAGTCCCAGCCAGTCCTGGCCCTCCTGTCTCTAGAGCAATCCTGGGTTGTCCTTCCCCACAGCCTCCGATTCTGTCTGCAGTAGCCTCACGCTTTCCTGCTTCTGCTCCCCCACACAGGGAAGTCACATGGGGTCTAGCCATCCTCCAGTGCCCTCTCACTTGCCCCTAGGACAGAGGCCCATGCCTCCCCTCTCGGGGGTCCTTCCAGGTTCCCCAGCATGCACATCTGCCCCTTCTGGGAACCCTGGCACCTACTCCTTCTGCCCTGAGAAATCCTTCAGTTCCTCCCAGCTTGGTACTGTCTCTGTGGACTCCGCAAACGCATTCTCAGACACCCACTTCTCAACCAGTTGGGTTCAGCCTCAGTGTCCCCACAGGGAGCCCCGACACCCCACAACCACTTGCCCATCTTCCTTTCCCAGTGTGGCTCCAGGTCCTGTGGACAACCTCAGCGTTGGTCCCTTCCCTCTCTGAAGAAATGGGTTCTTCCTCACAGGTTGTGAACCCTCCGCAAGAGACCTCGTCCTGCCTGCTCTCATCGTCCTGTAGCAGCACATTTGGGCTGAGTGAAGAATGAGACTGGGCTGATAGCCTCTGACTCCCATTGGCCTCACGACCCCATGTTACAGACCCAACAGGTGATGTGTTGTGGGGTGGCCCACCACTGCACCCAGCTGCTCAGGACAGACTCACATCTGTGTCTCCTGGCCCTACCTGTGACTTCAGAGCTGGGCCCACCACTGCTCTATCTCTGTGGTCTGTCTTCAGGGGGAAAAAGCAGCGAAGAAAAATATGTCTGTGTGAAAAGTGACACAAAGAAATAAAAGGTGAGACACCAAGTTGAAAATGAGATGTGGAACTGGAGTCACCAGCAGCTGATCAGATAAGAGATGGAGAATTCAGTTTTAAATGCAAACAGATACTCTGGCATAAAGGAAAAGAGACTGATTTTTGTTTTCAAAAAAAGAGAAATCCATCTCCATGGAATAGAATAGGAAGTCCCGAGCCAATCCCAGAGTCTAACACTGTGATGATTGTGCAGGCATTCCACAAATTGCTGAGCTCATCACTAAGTGAAGTTGCGCAGTTGTTTTCTCTGTTGGGGAAACAAAATACCTGCAGTCTTCATCTCCCTTTATACCAAGTACCTAAATCAATATCAGGTAGTTTAAATGCAAAAATAAAAAAGCACATTAATAATCACCCAGAATGGAAATGGCTCATGTTCCGAACTGTGGTGTGGGAAGGCCACTGTAACTGTCACAGCCTTAGAGAGAGTTGCACTGGGAAATAGAAATATAATTGACTAGAGGGAATGTGTGTCAGAAATTCTCATAAATAAAACATTCAAAGGCAGAAAGAATTTTCAATATGAAATGTTGGTACAATAAGAAGTGTTGAGTCTATTTATGAAAGATGAAGTTCAAAGGGCAAATTCGGTTGCAAATGTTGAGCTTACACATAACGAAATCAGTGTAAAGGAAGATTCAGAGGTGGCACTGGGGCCATCTGAGGAGCTCTTTACAAACACAGCCCTGGCGGCTGTGGCCTTGGACCTTGCTTACACAGCTGGCCAGACTGTGAAGTCTAGGAGGCCATTTGCTCAGGTGTGAAGATCCGGACTGTCGGACTCTGAGCTCCATTTGCTTGAAATTCATCCCAAGAAATGATCAAAAGCCGTGTTCCAAGATGTGTGCAGAAAAATGTGCCTTTTGCCAAGAGAGACAGAGAAAGAGAGAGAGGCAAAAGGAGGAGGAGGGGAAAAGGAAGCTGTCAAATGCTCCAGCTTCAGGGAGCAGTTAACCAAATTATGTTCCATTCATTAGCTGGATTATTAAGCAGTCATTAAACTCAATAATTACAATGACTGTTGACTAACACAGGGAAATGTCTAGTATATAATTAATGTAAAGCTATGATGTAGGATTATATAGATATATAATAAAAATATTCGGCATAAATGAGTGTATGAAAAGAGATGCTTCTTGGATGTGTTCCCTAGAACCTGACAGCAGGTGCTGGAACTGTTAGTCAAGACTTTTCAAAACTCTCCAAGCTTCGCATAGTCTTCACACTCTGTGCCATGTTCAAGTATCATTGCTTTTATGGAAGCTTATTTTTAAAACACACAAGAGTGCAAGGGTGGTAGAATGAACACACCCACCATCCAAGTTCATGAAGTTTTCACACAACAGGAAAACTCGAGTTCAGTGTAGTGGCACACACCTGTGACCCCAGCACTCGAAGGAAGCTACAAGAGGAGCAGAAAGAAGTTCAAGGCCAACCTTGGCTAGAGAATTTGAGAGCAGCCTGGGCTGCCTTCAACCCAAGAAGAAAGAGAACCTGAACAGCAGGACAATTCAGAAGAAAATAATGGGTCACCTTAAGGAGGTGATTCTCACATAGGCAGGTTTTACGGGTGTGGGTTGGAGTGTGGGGACTCGGAGGAAACAAGGAAACAGTCCAGCCTGAGGGAGGTAGCCAAGAACTGAGGAACGAGCGTCTTTGAGATCCTTTGAGCTCCTGGATTCCAGTATCCACTGTGTGAAAGGGCCTTGCTCATCTCTAGCAATATTCCTTGGCCTGACTGACACCAAAGTCTTCAGTCCTCTCTTCCTCCCTCCCTCCCCACCCCTCTCAGCACCATCTCCACAGTGCTGTGTCATCTCTTGCCTAGTAGGGCAACTCCAGACCTTTTCCTTCTACTGTGTTCCCAACCCTGTTTTTCTTTTAATATCATCCCGGCTGCTTTGACCATTTCCTCTACCATATGGTTTTAAAAATCAATGTATTAAATATCAGTTTTTAAAAAAAACTAGTGATATTTTGATTAGGAAGGCATCAAGTTTGTTCATTAATTTGTGGTGAGTCAACAGCTTCGCAATATTGAATCTTCAGGACCCTAACATTTCAGGGGTGGTTGAGTCAGAAACTCTGATTAATGAGAGTGGGGAGGAAAAGTCGTCATAGAGATGGTTTAAAAATGAGGAGAGGGGGTTGTCATGGAAACCAAGAGAGCAAGAGCTGCTGAGAAGGAGAGTGATCAACAATATCAAACCCTGCAGAGAATTCCAATAAGACAGGGATGGAAAGACACCCACTAGAGGTGGTAATTAGGGGGCTATCAGAGCCTGCAGCAAGAGTGGCTTTGGGGGTGTGATGGAGCAGAAACCTGGCCACACTGCCTGAGGATGACAGATAGAGGCAAGGGCGGCCCTGGTGCAGAGGTTTAGATAATTAAGTTCAGATAATTAGAAAAGTTTAGAGCAGGATTGTCTTAGAGATGGAAAGCAACTTGTGAATCCAAGAGAGAGTTTTCTCTTTTTTATCAATTATTTTTTATTGTTTTTGTTGCACTATACATTTTTCTCTGCTCCCCTCCCTTCCTCCCCTCTCCTGTGACCCCATGCTCCAAAATTACTCAGGAGATCTTGTCTTTTTCTTCTTCCTCATTAGATCCATGTATGTCTCTCTTAGGGTCCTTTTTGTCTAGGTTCCAGGAGAGAGTTTTCTTTTCTTTCTTTTTTTTTTTTTTTTTCCGAGACAGGGTTTCACTGTAGTTTTAGAGCCTGTCCTGGAACTAGTTCTTGTAGACCAGGCTGGCCTCGAACTCACAGAGATCCACCTGCCTCTGCCTCCCGAGTGCCGAATGCTGGGATTAAAGGTGTGTGCCACCACCGCCTGGCCAAGAGAGAGTTTTCAACTCAATTCTATACACAATCTTTGAGCCTCTCCAGTGGGCTAACGGGGAGACTGTGGGGAGGAAACAGTCTGCCCTCGTGGAACTTCTAGTCCAGATGGAGAAACAGACCCTTGTCAAACCAGCAGACTAAATGGTGATCATGAACAGGGCAAAGGGTTTGCTGAGGCTTCCCTGAGAGCTGAAAGATGACGGGATCAAACAGGACTCAGCGCAATGGAGGTCATCTAGTTTGGAAGGTTTGGCACGTTTTCCCGAAGCATGAATGGGACGTTTAGGCATGAGGACCTGTCCTGATCCATGTGTTGCAGTCCTCCCTCTGGCTTCTGGTGAGGGAATCATGGTGGGTACAGAAGGGCAATGGGGAGGTCTTCGAGGCGACAGCCTCTTGTCTGTCACCCAGACCTGGAATGATAGCACCTGGACTGGACACAGGTGGAGGAACAGAAAAGAACTGAAGGGTGGGGCACCTGTGGGAGGCCAGAGCTTTGGAGTAGATAGGGAAGGACCAGTGACCCCAGAGAAGGTCCCCTGGCATCCACTGGTCAGCACTGTATTTCCATATGAAGGGAGACTTCGAGGAAGGGGTAGCTGGGGACAAAGAGTTGTCTGTTGAATACCTTGAGTAGGAGAGGCCTTGGGGACTAGGAAGGAGGACTCAGGTGGAGACAGAAGGCTTCAGGGAAGGTGGTGAGGCAGACAGGGTGACATTAAGAAATGAAGTATATGCCTGGCATGGTGGTACATGCCTTAAATCCTAGCACTCAAGAGGCAAAGGCAGGAGGATCTCTGTAAGTTTCTGAACAGCCAGAAGTACATGGAGAGACTCTATACCAAAAATAAATAAATAAATAAATAAAAAAGGCCAGGCGATGATGGTGCACACCTTTGATTCCAGCACGCAGGAGGCAGAGGCAGGTGGATCTCTGTGAGTTCAAGGCCAACCTGATCTACAAAGTGAGTTCCAGGACAGCCAGAGCTGTTATATAGAGAAACCCTGTCTTGGGGGTGGGAGGAGTGAAGGAGAGAGGGAGGGAGGGAGGGAGGGAGGGAGAGAAGATAGAGAGCTAGGGAATTGGCTCAGTTGGTAATGTGCTTGCCACTCCAGCATGAGGACCCAAGCTTGAAGGCCCAGGACCCACATAAAAAGCCAGGCAAATCCAACTCTGGGAAGACAAGGACTGGAGCATCCTGGCTGAGCTCCAGGTTCAGGGACAGATCCTGTGTCCAGAAAATAAAAGAGTGATTGAGGGAGACACTTGATATCAAACTCTGGCCTCCATATACACATGCACATATATGCATGAATACACACGCAGAGAAACAGAGTTCACAGAGGACAGAGGTCCAGGCCTTCCCAGACAGACCAGCAGGGGCTGAATTTGGAGGGGAGAGAGACAAGAGGGGAACAGAGGTCTCTGCCAAGAAGGTCCCAGGAGCCCAGCAGGGAGAGTGCTGCCAGAAGAACAAAGAGGCCATGCTAGGAGGCCAGGGGACACCAGGGCTGACGGGTGACCCTAGACTTGGGCTTTGGGACCAGTTTGCAGTGTTTCAGAGGGCCTGAAGGGAAGAGTCAGGAATGAAGGTGACCTAGGGACCACTTGTGTGTGGGGGAAGGCCAGAGAGGACAATGGGATCTAGAAGAATATCTGCATACCACCCAAGTCACTGCAGAGCAAAGTGCCATTAGCAAAATGAGGCCTTCCAAGGGAGGAGGCTGCTGGGGAAGGAGCTGTCTTCCAGATAGAAGTCCATGTGTAGTTTTTTATAGAGAAACCTGTGCCCTGCTTCCTTTCAGGGAATGTACATGTGACCCTTTGTGACTTAAGTGTGTCTTCCCTTTGGCAGGAATCTCTGTCCCGTCTGTGTTTGAATGAGACAGCCTGGGACAGTTGGTGGGTGGTTGCCAAAGAAGTGTGTTCTGATTTGAAATAAAATGCCTGAAATGTAAGGTCAAAAATTCAAAAGCTTGCAATCGGTGGAATACACAAACAATATGCAAGCTAAGTGTGGCTGAGGGAAAGGGGCTGGGAAGGAGAGGGTGTGTCTGGTGGCTTGGTCACAAAGGGCAGGGACCCCAGTGAGACACGGGGCTCCACTGTGGACCCAGGGTTTGTAGCCATTGACCTGTACCAGGGTATCACCATCTCTAATTCTCCAGGCAGATGAATCCTGAGCCCATTGAGCAGATTAGTGATTAGAGACTGGTGTGCAGCACTTGTGTGAGTGACAGAGGGGGTCCAGTCTGTTTACATCAACCCTCTGATGTCCATGATCCCCACAGGTTATGCTGGGGCTCCCATTCTGCCTTTCCTATAAGCACCAGGTTAGATTTGAGGATTCTGCTTGGGGGAATCTCCCCTTGGAACTTAGAAGACAAGGGACAGGCCTTTCCCGAGGGTGGAGGCTCAAGTAGTATCAGGTTCTAGAAGAATCTTTTGGATGCCCTGCTCCTACCCAGGTCCTACCTACCCCTCCCTGGGGCGCAGGGTGCGGTATTGTGAATTATTTCCAGTCTACTCTCTCCGCGCAAGCTCTGCCACTTGGTTTAGCTTTGATTCCCATCTTAAAGCTTTGGGAACTCCCAAATCTTTGCTTTTTCAAGCCCCAGAGCCAGCCCTGGAGAACTGTGGCTTTCATTTCCCAGGCCATCGTTTAGACAACTGCTTTCTGTGCCTGGAACTCACAAAAGCCCACCCAAGTACCTCAGCCCAAGCAGGGCAAAAGACCGAGGTGCCAAGTCTACAGAGCGGTGTGCCCAGAAGCTCACACAGAGCGTGGAGAGTGAGGAAAAGGACATGAAAACCAGAGTCCAAAGAGAGAAATCATCGCACACTCTGCACAGTGTGGTAGGGACCACCCCACCCTCAGCACATTCCGCACAGTGTGGTAGAGGCTACCCCACCCTCAGCACATTCTGCACAGTGTGGTAGAGGCTACCCCACCCTCAGCACACTCCGCACACTGTGGTAGAGGCTACCCCACCCTCAGCACACTCCACACACTGTGGTAGAG
>JAQHUG010000077.1:7308225-7321053 GCA_028555095.1 Dicrostonyx torquatus
TGGTAGGGACCACCCCACCCTCAGCAGTGAAGAGAGGGTTTGAGGGAAATGCTGGAAGGATCCAGACATTGTTTGAGAAAGCAAAGTCACGTTCTTCTTTGTTTTATGTCATATATTAGCATCAAGTCCAGCTGGATTAAAGATTTCAGTTAAAAAACAAAGCACACTTGAATAAAGTAGAAAGGCTCTCCCAGAACTCTCTGGATGGGACTCCTAAGCTTCAAAGTAAATGAAGCAAGTGCAAAGAAAAGAGAGGATTTGAAATTTCTACGTTTTAATGTAGGAAAATTGAAAATAACATTGCGGCCCCATGGAGAGGCTGATATCCTTGGTGTTTAAGAGCCCACACAAATTGAGTTTTAAAAATTCAAATCACTGCTGGATAAATGTGAATGGGTAGGAATGCTCATTAACAGAAGATTAATTTCTTATGGCTCATAGGTTGAACCTATTTTCCAATGTCTAATTATTTTTTAAAAAGTAAATTAAAACAACGGCAAGATAACAGTGCCCGTCACTGAGTGAAGAGGGAAAATTTAATGAGAATACCCCATGCCGGCTAGGGTGTGAGGAAACACTCAACTCTGGAGATGGGAATGTAAATTACTACCGTCTTTGACCCAGTAATTACACTCATGGCGCTTCATCTGAGGGAAATAATCTCAGATTGACAAAAGATTTATGTACAAAGAGAAGTGTGGCCTTATTTATAATAAAAAATGGAAAGAACCAAAATAACCAATTATCGGGAACATGCTAAGCAGATTGTTTTATATCCACTCACGTGGACGATTCTTTATAGATTATTTTACAAAAGGCTCTGCACTATTCTTCATAGACTAATTGTATTTTTTTAAATAAAAACTCTAGGAAATTCTAACAATATATTTTTTTTAAAAGGTGAATAGCAACAGAGAAGCCAGGGTGAAAATTGTATTCAGGCTATAATTTCCACTGTGGAAACAAAAAATACTTGCAAATGTGCTGGGACCCTGAAGCAAGAGTGAGGCACGGGTGTCATGGTGGTGTGAGAGCGCAGGGCTAGAAATGGAAGGTGCCCAGCGGGTCCTGGCTGCAGTCTCCAAGTCAAAACCATAATCCCTGGACCAGAGAGCAGCCGTGTCTTGCTTCAGCCTGGCTCTCTGGTCCAGAAGAAGGTGCCCTGAGTGTACAGAAAAGAAGCTGTTTGTGTCCAGAGTATAGTGCTTGAGAGGAAGGGTGGCCAGCTGGGCCAGGACACTGTTGCAGGCCCTGTGTAGGGAGCCTGGGATTTTAATCCAAAATCAAGGAGGGCCAGGGAAGGTTCGGGCTTTTGCTTTTCACATAGATGACCATGTTAGTGAGGTCTCTCTTCTTGGCAATACCAAAGCCCACTAACTCAGCCACAAAAATAAAAGCAGAACATAAAATGGAGAAAACCAGAAACTGTGAAGAACAGAACATACGAGAAAATATATACCTCCGAGAGTTAAGCCAACAGTTCTTAAATTCACCTTAAGAGGACACAGTGATAAAAGGACAAACTAACAGGGCTGAGATGGTTCGGTGGGTAAAGACACCTGTGGTCAAGCCTGATGACCCGAGTTCCATCCCTGAGACCCACATGGTGGAAGGAGAGAACTGACCCCTGCAAGATGTCCTCTGACCTCCACCTGTACATAGTGGCATGCCTTTGTGCATGCATGCATGCACGCACAATACATAAATAAATAAAAATGTAAAAAAACAAATTGATATACCAGATCATAAGAATCAAGAAACTTATGCTGTGAGTTAGCTCAGTGTTAGCATGCCCAAGGCCCTGGGTTTGATCCTCAGTAGTGCAGAAAATATAAAAACTTATGCTCTTTGAGAGAGCCACTAACAGAATAAAAAGACCAACCACAGACTAGGAGGAAATATTTGCTAATAATATTTCTAATGAAAGACTTGTTTGAAGTCTCAAAACTCAAATTAAAAAAATCGCCAATAAAAAAAATAAGCAAAAGATTTGAACAGACATGTCCTTCAAGATACACAGATGGAAACAAACACGAGAAAGCCTCAACACCATTTGTCAGCGGAGAAACTCAAGTTAAAACCGCAGGAGGCGGGCTAGGAAGATGGTTCAGCAGGTAAGAGCACCTGACCGCTTGCTCAAACATGAGGATCCCCGATGCCTATGTTAAAGCTGGGCATGGTCATGTGCTCTTGTAGACTCAGCACCATGGGGGCAGAAACAGGAGGCTTGTTGAGGCTTACTATCCACCCACTATCTGCAGGTTCAATGAGAGATCCTGGTTCAGTGTGCGGTAATATGACAGGAGGTAGGGTACTTAACAGCCTCCTCTGGCCTCCACACACACGGCACATACATGTTCTAACACACATCGGAAAGAAAAGAAAAACCACCGATGGTGCACATATTAGAATGTCCAAAATTAAAAACACTGACCTTGTCAAGTGTGGGTGGGGACGTGAGGCGACTGGCGCTCTCACCGTTTGCAGGATAGGAGTGCGAAATGGCGCAGCCACTTTTGGAAAAGAGGTCGGCCGTTTAAGATCACATTTACGGTATGGTCCAGTCGTTCTTCTGGGAATTAACCAGAGACCTGAAATCACAGGCTATTACAAAGACTGGTCCACGACCATTCAGAGAAGCTTTATCTGTAGAAGCCCCAAACTAGAAACTTCCATACATCTACCCCTGGGAGAATGGATTAGCCATCACAATGGACTGGCAGCCATCAATGAATGGGGATAAGCTACTTACACAACATGGAGAACCTCAAATAATGACACTGAGGAAAGAAGCCAGATGACACTATAATAAATGGGCTATGGGTTCTTCTGCCTAAAACTCTAGATACTACAGATGGTTTGTAGTGACAGGATCAGCAGTCGCCTGGGGAACAGAGGGAGAGGGGTAGGCGGGATGGAGTGTGAGGAGTCACAAAGGACTTAAGGAATCCCAGGGCTTGATGGGAATGGCTGTTTTCTTGGCTTGTGATAAGTGTATACAGGTGTCAAAACTCATCTGATCGTACATTTTATGTGTTGATTTATTTGCATGTAAGTTAGACCTCAACACACACACACATAATGATAAAATGGTTTCTATTACACATTCTCCATCTCTCACCTCTTCGTTCAGTTTTACAAAAGCTCAAAAGAATTCTGATCTCCTCGAGCCAGTGAATCCCTGTGTCTGTTGCTTACCATCAGAACTGTCCTGGGAAGAATGGATCTACCGCTTAGAGTGTGCCAAGAATACAGGTGGGGCGTGTCACCTCATTCTGGGGACTCAGAAATGGGGTGAGCTGTCAGGAAGAGGTTTCCTAGAGAAGCTGCTACTTGAGTTGCTGCCTCAAGAAATGGGGACTTGGAGAGACCAGAAGGCTCTCCGACCGAGGAGGCCAAGCACAGAGCAGGAACCTAGTAGCAGGTGTTACAACCTGTTAGGTGTCCCCGGAGTTTCAGATGAGATGGGACACAATGGGAAGGGCAGCTGAAAACATTCTTGTGTCATGGCCCCTCACAGTTAAAGAACTTCAGTCTAACCAGAGAAGACTTTAGAGTGGGCAAGACTGAATTATGAGTTGTTTTGCTTTGTTTTATTCAGGATCTCCTGTAACTCAGGCTGGCTTCAAATTTACTGTGTAGCCAAGAATGACCCTGAGCTTCTGTCCTTCTGGTCTTCTTGCCTTAGCCTGCCAAGAGATGACATTACAGGCGAGTGCTACCACGCAGTGCTGGGACTTGAAGCCAGGGCTTCATGCATGCACGCTGCCCACTGAGCTCATCCCCAGCCTCTAAGTTATGTTTTATGGAGCTTTCCCTGGGGTTTGGAGAAGGAAACAGACCAAAGTTGACTTTGAGAGGCCTGAGGACACCTGGGAGAACTGACCAGCAGGGACCTAGGTCTAATAGCTTGGCTCTCAGGATAGCTCAATTGAGATATGAGGTGCTCACTGAAAATCTAACCATACTCAGGGAAATGAAGAGGTGAAAAGTTCCCAGGCAGCATTCTCAGGACCTTTACACCACCATTTCAGAGGCTCGAGGAGCCCAAGACACTTGCAACAGCATCAGAAAGAAAGAAATGTCAGCAGCACGTGGCACGCGAGCAGATCGGGCAGACCAGGTTGCCATGGAAACCGAGCTAGTGAACCATTTCTAGGAGAATGGGATCAGCAGGACCAAATGTAGCAGAAAATCCAAACCGATGAAGGCCGAATTTTTCCTTCTGATCTGGCAATTAGCAGAACACAGATGAGCTAATGAGAACAAGTTCATGAGACCGCAGGCCAGTCAGGGTGTGGTAACAGAGACAGTTTAGAGGCAGAGCAGGCCAGTGTTCAGGATGGGGCGTGCCCTGGAAGGGATGTGTCAGGCAAAACCCTTGGGCTCTTGCACTCTGAATGAACTGGGTGGTAATGGAGAGATCCTGCCATCAGATAGGGCTTACAAGGGGAAGACTAGGAGCTCACTCGGGACATTTGCATCTCACAGATGTGTTCTGCCCTGAGAGCTTGGTTTACAGCAAAAAAGAAAAAAATTAAGACAGGGTCTCATAGCTGACTGAACTCATTATGTAGCCAAGGATGACCTCAAACTCCTGATCCTTCTGCCTTCCTGGGATGCTGGGATTACAGGCATGGACCAGAGAGCCCAGGTTTTGCAGTGCCGGTAATAGGACCCAGAGATTGATGCATACTGGGCAAGCTGTTTACCAACTGAGCCATACCCCTCCCACCTCCTATTCAATTACATGAGAGTGTCTCTTCAGAAACAGGTACAGGAGAAACTGTCCCACATCAGGAGGGTGACAGAGGACAGATCTGAGCCAGGCAATCCAGACACACAAGTGTGCCACCCTTGGGATAAACAAGTGTGGTGTCCTAGAGACAGATGGACAGGACCCTGAAGCTTCATCAAAAACTCAGACCCCAGGCAGGACAGACACGGGTGTGACCTGTACACCAGAGGTCACAGGCTCCACTAGGAGCTGCAGCGCTAGAGATGCCGACACAGGGCAAGATTCCAGAGGCTGGAGGAGAGGGACAAGGCGAGGCCAGAAGACAGATGTGGGCTGGAGGGCCTGCCAGCTCAGGACACATAGCACCCCAAAGGCTGAGTGACAGTGGCCATGCCCAAGGAGACCAAGAAGCTGGCTTACCCATGGGAAGGCTTTGGGGATCTTTTCCAGAGCAGCTCCAGGGGACACTAGGGAACTCTGACCAAAGGAGACAAACTGGACTCTGGGATGAGGGATGCTAAACTGGAAAGTGGAGTCTTGGCTGTGTAGCCAAGGCTGGTCTTTAACCATTACCTTCTTGCTTCTGCTACCTGAGTACTGGGATCAGAAACACCAAGACACTGGGCTTCCGAGAAGTTTTTTTGTTATTGCTGCTGTTGGTACAGTTTGGTGTTTTGAAGCAGGTTCTCACTATATAACCCTGGCTATCCTGGAACTCACCATGTAGACCACCCTAGCTTCCAAAGGCGGAGATTAGTCTTCTTCTTTCTCCTAAGTGCTAGGATTATAGGTATGCATCACTATACCCAGCCCGGTAGGTATTTTTAAGTAGAAACTCTTAAAAATTAGTATTTTAAAAAATTAAAAGATATAGCCATGCAGTGGTGGCACATGCCTTTAATCCCAGCACTTCAGAGATAGAGGCAGGTGGATCCTTGTGAGTTTGAGGCCAGCCTGGTCTACAAGAGCTAGTTCTAGGACAGACTTCAAAGCTACAGAGAAACCCTGTCTCAAAAAACCAAAATAAATAAATAGATAAATAAATAAGATTTATATAGTTCAAAATTAAAAAAAAAAAAAAAACTTCCTGGTGAAAAGCCTGTCTCCTGTCCTTCTTGCCCCTGAGTCCCCTTCACAGAGGCAGCTAGCACAGAAAATAAAACTCATGTTGTAGAAATCTGGAACCTATAACCAAAAAATAAGCTTGCCATACTGACACTTCAGGGGAGGATGGCATTAAGTGAGGGAGGCAGCAGAGGCACCAGTGGGCTGGGGGGGGCGCCAGCGGGCTGGGGGTGCACCAGCGGGCTGGGGGGGGGCACCAGCGGGCTGGGGGGGCACTAGCGGGCTGGGGGTCACAGTGCAGCTGTGGAAATGAGTGTTGGACAAGAATATGCATTTCATTGAATGGCAAAAATTGAATCATTTTCCCTCTGCCAAGGAACATGAGCCGAACGTCTTCCAGGGCTCGGTAGCAACTGGCGTCCACAGCGTCTTGCCCCACTCCATAGCTGGAGCCCCCATCTGCCCCTTTTGAAGGGCCTCAGCACAAAGCCTGGCAGCTGCCGACAAAAATGTGTGGCCCAGTCTTTCTTAATTACTAAAACCAACTGAAGTGTCAAAGGGGACATTACTGAACCTTCTGGAGATGGGGGAAGAGGGAGGCTGAGGGAGGAGAGGCTGTGCTGGGGAGGGATTCTAGGCTTCTCACAGGATGACACTGTCCTCAAAACCTCTGAGAGCCCCCTTCATGACATGCCCTTTAATCTCAGTAGCACCCCACTTTGTGGAAGCAGGTGTTAGACTGAGGAGAGCTGTGAGGGTTGGGACTCAGGCAGGGACTTTTCTGTCCCCCATTCTTCCTCCTCTCTCTGTGACTCCTGGCAGATGGCTTACTGTGGAGCTCAGTCTCTCCGCTAATAGTCTGCAATAGACAGACATGACCTCCTTTTTTCTCAGTTGTGGGTGCCCTGGTTCCCACCTTGGGCCCCATTGTTCTGTACACTCTCATCCTGGAACCACAGCAAGAGACAGGTAGGAGTGTAGAGCGTCCGTCCCTGAAGACTCCTGCTGATAGGCAGGAGCTGGAGCCTGGGTCCTGATGGTACCCAAGGGAGAGTGTTTCCAGAAGGTGGGCATGGTTACTGAAGACTGTGAGCTGCCAAGTCTGGCGGGAGTCAGGAAGGAACAATGCTCCTGAGTGTGGCCTTGGGGGACTTGGGGGTCATTTGAGAACAACTGACAGGAATTGGGTGGGTCCAATGGATACCGGTCCTCATGGAGCAGGAGGGGTGAGCTTGTGTGTGCTCTGAGAAGCAGGAGCCTGGGACATAGAGCAATTAAGGATGTGACAGTCCGAGAGCAGATGGAGCTGAGGGTACAGATACAGGGATTATCATCAGATAATCACGGGGGTTATGTTGAGCCTGACTTAATTAAAGCAGCTCTCTTTCATGGGGAACGTGACCCTGGTGTCCTTCCAGAGGCTTAGCGGTCTCCATCTGTGGATGAGGGTAGCCTTGTAGGTACTCTCATGTTATTCTTCCTCTTCTCTCACCCCTGGCCAGCCACCTGTGGTGGTCAGCACAGTGACAAGTGCTGGGTGTACCCGATTAGGTAAAAACCTGGGAAACACGTCATGTCTGGCCAGTGTGGCTCGCTGAATCTTTAGTGATGTTTACATGCTATATAGAAATTTCTAAGATATAGAACAATTTCAGCCCTCTAGAAAGTTCTGTTGCACCCCTTCCTGCTTAGTACCCTCCTCCCAGAAGGAGACTTTATCACCCTACAGCTTTGCTTGTTCTTAAACTTCATGTGAGTGATTCAGTGGCCACACTGAATTTTCTTTCACAAAATGTACATTGTATGTCTGTGAGATTCAGCTGTGTGTGTGTGCCTGTGTGTGATTGCATGTGTGGTGTGTGTATATGTGTGGGGTGTGTGTGCTTATATATGTGTGTGTGCATGCACATGTATGTTCCTGAGGATAGATACACATGGAGTCCAGAGGTCAGTCCCAGGTGTTGTTCCTCAGGAGCCATCTTTCACCTCCCCAGTGCTGAGATTGCCAGTGTATGATACCAGAGCCAGCTTTTACAAGGGTCTTGGGTTCGGATCCAGGGCCTCATGCTTGTGAAGCAAGCAAGTTATTGACTGAGCTATGGCCCCAGGCCCTATTCTTTCTTGTTTCCCATAGGATTCCTTCATGTGAATACATCAGTGGACCCATTTATCTATCCATCTTCTGTCGGTGAGTGTGTAGGTGGTTCCCAGAGCCTGGGTGTGACAGGTGAAGATGCTATGGGCACTCTGAATGCACCCATCCCTGGGGACCCTAGACGTCCAGTTCTGTTTGGCATGTTCTCAAGATGGAGCCGCTTCTGTAGGGATTAACAAAGCTGCTATACCAGTTTGCATGCCACAGAGGGAGTTTTCTTTTTTAACTTGGTTTGGCTGGGGTATAATTTATATACCATGGCCATGACCTTCACTCTTTTGCTATGCAGTTTTTAACAAACACGTATAACTACACAACCCCACAGAATGGAGCTATGAACATGGAGCTAAGGGTCAGGTCGGCAGTAGAACACCCCTCGCCCTGGATTCCCCCAGCACTACAAAAATAAAATAAAAAAAGATAAAAGCATGCAGAAAATTTCAACGTGGATAGCAAGGTCTAACTAGCTAAATACATTTTTTAAAGGAGCCATGGTGGATAGTCTGTAATTGTACACTACTACAGAGACACGGGCAGGGAGGTCAGAGTTCCAGCATCAGCTTAGGCCAGCAAGTCCCTGTTTCAAAAAGCCAAGAGGTCAGGAGGCTGGAGAAATGGCTCAGTGGTTGAGCATACTGTTCTTGGAGAGGACTCAAGTTTCATTCCTAGTGCCCACACAGGGCAACGCTCAAAGTGACTGGACCTCCAGCCCTAGGGGACCCAAATGTCTGTGACCTCCTCAGGCACTTGCACCTATGAACACAGGCACACATAGGCATAATTATTAAAAAAATAATATTGAAATAAGCTGGGCAGTAGTGGCACACACCTTTAATCCCAGTGCTGGGGGTGGGTGCAGAAGCAGGAGGTTTGAGGCCAGTCTGGTCTATAGAGTGAGTTCCAGGACAGCCAGGGCTACACAGAGAAACCTTGTCTCAAAAAACCAAAAAGAAAATAATAATAATAATATAAATGTTTGTGAGCCAAAAGAGGGCAAAAGGGAGACACTCTACAGAGAGATTGTGGTTTGGGGATCAAACAAGGCAGGGCTTTGTGGTGTGGGAAGTCCTTCTGTATATGTGTTGCTTTTATTGGTTAATGAATAAAGAAGATGCTTTTGGCCAATGACTTAACAGGCTATATATAGAGAGATATAGAGAGAGAGCAGGCAGAGTCAGGAAGATGCCATGTAGCCACCTGAAGGGAAAGATGCAAGCTGCCAGCTGGAATCTTTACCGGAAGGACACGAGCCTCATGGTAAAATGTAAAATAATGCAGATGGGTTAATTCTAGTTGTAAGAGCTAGCTAGCAATACACTTAAGCTATGGGCCAAACAGTGTTGCAAATAATATATTTTCTGAGTGGTTATTTCGGGTCTAAGCGGCTGGGAACAAATGAGCAGCTTCCGACAACAGCTTTGCATATGTTAGGCAACACTTTAATACCGAGTTACATCCCAAACCCTACCTTTTTCCACTTTTACTTTGAGACAAGGTCTTGCTAAGTTTCCTGGGCAAGCCTCAGATTTGTAGTATTCCTTCATCAGCCTCTGGAGCAGGTGGAACTACAGGTTTGACTTACTACGTGGGTGTGTCAAGCAGCTTGGGAAGACTGGACTGCTTTGCATCAAATCATGAGTATCCATTCCCCTTGCTCCCTGTCTTGGCGGCACAGCATCATGCTTGGGGTTGGGAGTGTTGCACATTGCAGCAGTGCTGGTGAGACTATGGAAGTTCTAATGTTCAGCCCACGAGTGTCAGATCCCCTGGGAGGCTGCTCCCCAGCTGGAGGGGGAGCATATTAGTTAGGGTGACTTTCACTGTGATACACCACCATGATTAAAGCAACTGGGGAAGGAGAGGGTTTATTTGGCTCACACTTCCACATCACTGTTTGTCATTGAAGGAAGTCAGGATAGGAACTCAAACAGGGCAGGAACCTGGAGGCAGAGGATGCAGAGGCCATGGAGGGACACGACTTACTGGCTTGATCATAGCTTGCACAGCCTTCTTTCTTATATTGCCCGGGACCACCTGCCCAGGGATGTCCCCACCCATGGGGACTGGGTCCTGCTACATTAATCACTAACTTAAAAATGCCCTACAGGCTTGTCTACAGCCCAATCTAATGGAGGTCATTTCTCAGTTGAGGCTCCATTCTCTCGGATGATGCTAGCCTGTGTCAAGTCGACATAAAACTGACCAGCAAAGGGAGGTAGACCACAGCAGACAAGCCTGGACCCTTGGGGCTGCGGGAGCCTGGTGCACCCACCAGGGTCATGGCTCAAGGACACAGTGGGCGACAGAATCCCAACAGGACTCAAAGCGTTTTCCTTGGAGCTGACCAGTCATCATAGCGGAGTTCCCTGACCCAGCAGAAGATTCTGTGACAAGAATTTCTGTACCATCGATTTACTCAAGCCACTAAGGGCTTACAGTGCCAGGAACAAGGACAAGGTAGGAATGGAGGGACCCAGAGACAGGTAAGAAATCAAGGAAGATGACAGCCCTGGGACCTTGCAGAGAAGAGCTGTTTAGGGGTCTCAGACACAGGAACACTTGATAATGATGCTGGCCAGGGAGGTTTCAAACACCCTGGGAGCTCAGAGTGACTTCGAAGCGGTTGTCAAGTGTGTAAAGCTAGGCCTAAGCCAAACCAGGGGCGGGGATCTGAAGCTGTCTGGAGACCCCACACCGACAGTGACAAGACCCAGGTTGAGTAGTGGGATTAGAAGGGAACAATACCTCAGTGCTGGGCTGAGCTGTTGAGTGAAGGAATTAGGCCTCACTGGTAACTTTATCCCCATAGCCTAGAAGAACCTAGCAGAGCTCCCAGGAAGGCCAGCTAAATCCCGTCTGGGGTCTCCAGTAGCTGTCCCACTTCACTGTGCACCATGTTGAACGTTCCCAGGAAGAAGGTGGCTGGGAGAACTGGGAGCCTGGTGACCACTGAGAATGTCTCAGGACAGTGGAGACTGTGATGGGAGAGTGAGACAGAACGGCTTACTAGAGAAACTTGCCCAGGAGGACGGCGGCCATGGACCAGAGCAGCTAAGCACTGCTGTGGGAGGTGAGGCCTGGGAGGAGATAGGCAAAGACGGCTGGTCTAGAACACAGGAAGGTGCTGGCCCCTGACTAGAGAGGCCTGAGAGGGAGGGACTGGCCACAACAGCCTCCGTTTGCTCACCCAGGGACACAGGCATCAGGAGAACAGCTGTGGTAATGGGAAGGGAAGAAGTTGGGAGACCAGGGAAGGTGGTTGAATGGCCCTTAGGACCCAGCTGAGGTAGGAGGAAATTAATCTGTGCCGGCGCCAATCAATCAGCACAGCGATGTGATAGGCATCCTTCAGCCAAAACCAGATGCTCCTCACTTCAACTCCATCACCGTCTTGTTTAGTCTGCCTGGTAACCCAGCTCCCTGTCATTTGCAGAGAAACTGACTCCCAAGGAGAGGAAAGCAGGGGCCTGAGTGCTGCAGTGCTGAGTGGGCAGTTCTGGGACCTTGTGCCGTCACACACCATGAAAGTATAATGGTCCTTCCCAGATCTCCAGCCCAAAATGTGCAGAGCCCGATCCCCGGAAGCCCAGAGCGGAGTTTGGGTCAATTGGACCAGATCAGCTCTCTAAGATTTCTCAGGGAAAACTTCAGAGGTGACCTGAGGTTCAGAGGTGACTTGTGAGAGATCTGGGTCATGTGGGGCCTTGAACAGCAAGTGTGGTGGTTTTAAACAATGTCTGCAAATTTCTTGGCAAGCCTCCCTGCGGAAGCAGAGCCCGAGGTGGCCAGGACTCCGTGACTCGCTTCTAGCAACAGGACAAAGCAGGATGGAGAGCGTGGAATTTGGGCATTATTACTCCTGTGGGGAGGGAGCCAGAGGCCGTGCCCTGGAGGTGGGGGGTGACGACACTCAGAGAGCCCTGTAAAGAAAATTGCAGGCCAAGGAACAATGGTAGATAAATGATATTTTGATATTTGGAAGTGGACAGCTACAGTAATGAAAACCTGCAGTTTGAGAATGGCCTCAGGAACGCATAGCTGAGAGAAGGAAGACTGGAGAGAAAAAGAACTGTAGAGTCCTATGGGGAAATGTCAAAGGACTTTTCCTCCAGGGAGCCAGTGGAGAGGGCGTAAGGGGAGAAGCGCACTGGAAATGGGGGCCACTGGAGCCTTGGAGGCAGTGGGTGACATTGTTTGCAAAGCCCACCCGCTCAAAGCAACATAAACAGACAGAAACGGCGTGATGAGATGAGCCAGGCGAGGAGTAACAAGGTTTCCAGGCAGAATGTTGGAGATGCCATCTGGTTTATTTCTGGTGTTCATAGTGAAATGGGACAGGAAAGAGATAAACTAATAGCTGTCAAACATGGAGAAACCAGGCCTGCATGGTCCCAACATGCTAGGCTTCTCCTGGAGACCCAGTGCTGAGGCTAAGACTCAGCTTTTGGCTGGGACATTGTTTAGAGGATAGGACACTTGGCTGATGTGTCTGAGAAGCAGGGTCTATGCCCAGCACCAAAAAGGGAAAGAAGACGCGTTTGAGTAGAATGAAATTCAGAGAATCTTAGTCCGCTCTGTGGGTGGTGACCAAATCCCCAGGCTGGACTCTTCACTGTTTTTGTTGTTGTTACTTGTTCTTCTGAGATAGTCTCACTATGTAGTCCTGCTTGTCCTGAACTCGGCCTCCTGTCTCTGCCTCCTGAGTGTGGGGATACCCAGCATGTGCCATGATACCTAGTTATTTTTGTTTTGTTTTGTTTTTGTTTTAAAAGACAGGGCTTCTCTGTAGTTTTGGACTTGTCCTGAAAATAGCTCTTGTTGACCAGGCTGGTCTTGAACTCACAGAGATCCACCTGCCTCTGCCTTCCAA
>JAQHUG010000077.1:7352680-7394346 GCA_028555095.1 Dicrostonyx torquatus
AGGACAGTCACAGCACAGCTAGAAGCTGGGGCCCAGCAGAGGACAGCCACAGCACAGCTAGAAGCTAGGGGCCCAGCAGAGGACAGTCACAGCACAGCTAGAAGCTAGGGGCCCAGCAGAGAGGACAGCCATGGCAAAGCTAGAAGCTGGTGGCCCAGCAGAGGACAGTCAAGCTGGGGCCTGTATTGCTGAAAGCAATGGCGATCCCAATCTTTCTGATCAGCCCTTCTCCCTCACCCTCATTACCCACAGGCCTTCAGGATTTCTCTCATCCGTTCTTGATCCCCTAGGCACCTAGGAAGAGCCACACCCGAGCACAACAGCCCCTTCCTTCCTCCCTGACTGGCACTCAATCCACCACACAACCGTTCTTCACCTGATGCCTAAGGCCCGGTTCCAAGCTCCACCGTGGTCACGGGGTCACACTCTCACACCATAGCTTTTGCCAGCACAGACTCACCCTGGCTGCCAAACCATGCCCTAGGGAGTCACAGATATTTCCTAGCATTGGTCCAGGCTCACCCCTCAGGTGCTAGCTCCCCCTGTCACCCTGTCCCCCCTGGGCACCTCCCTTTTAGGATCTTCCTCCAAGCTTATTATCTTCCTTCGTCACTCACTGCGCACTTGAGGTCCCACTTGTCCTCCTGTCTCTCTGTATTTCTCCTGTTTTCTCTGCCTCCTTCCATCTGTCCCTAACACCTCCTGGCTCCACTTTCAGGCACTGAATCAGCCAAACACTGCCATGTTTGGTCTTGAAGCCCTTCCTGTCCCCACTTTGCAGGCCAAGACACTGCTCCAGAAGAATCACTTTCCTGAGGACCCAGGGTGTCAGACACTGGAGCCCTGAGCAGTTGGCGAAGCAAGATGGACCTGAGAGCCTGGAGGGAGGACCTGCAAAGGACAGGGACAGATAGAGACCCACCGAGTTCTCCCAGGAAGCTTAAGTGCAGATGCTTTGCTGTCTCCTGGGGAGAGGCGTGGGTAGCTTCCCCTGCCCAGGCACTTCCCAGGTCACCCTTAGCTCTCCAGGCAATCTTTTAGGAACACCTTAAAGCCTCCTGACTTCCTCAATTCTACTCCCATCCCAAAGAACAAAGGGGGGCACAGAGGGACCAGGGAACAGTCACATCCTTGAAACATTAGTAAGCGCCATGAGAGGAAGGAGAAACTAATCCAGGGTGTTTCTCCCCGTATCACCTCTGCTCCCCACAACACAGATGCCCAGATAGAAGCAGACATGTCAAACAGGTGACCTTCCCAGACAAAGGCAATCTCCCAAGTCGGGGCTCCCAAACGCTTTAGCAGAGGTGCAGAAGCGAGGAGAGGAACACAGAAAAGACCCACATGAAGAGGTGGCAAGGCACCCCGAGTTACCCAGTCCCTCCTCACTGGGAGGTGGATACTGTGGCATTTTATTTTATAGTCTTCTGCACGCACTCCTGGCTTATCTCTGCTTTTTCTACAGCAAACACGTATTCTGTCTGAAGCCAAAGGAAAACAATCAATGTCATTTCACACAGAACAAAGCTGTCTGCGGAGCGGGAACAAAGCCCATGGAGGGGCAGCTGAAGCAGTGAGAGTGGGGGAGGTGGGAAGCACACAGACAGACAGACAGACAACACACACACACACACACACACACACCGTCCTTCGATATCATAATATGAGCAGAGAGATTGAAATTCCAGAAATCTCTAAGGGAGAGAAAGGGTAGAGGAGAGAGGGGCCGCAGAGAGGGAAGCTGGGGAGGGACAGACAGCCACACAGTTGTACCACCCCAGCCTTCACAACTCAGTAACAATACTACAGTGGACTCAGTCCATCCTCATGGTGGTGAGGGCGGTGATGCTTGCTTGCTTTGTCTTATTACAAAGGTAACAAAGCTTTTTGTACTCAAGGCCAGCAATTTAGAAAAAAATGCATTCTACTTTTTGAAAAGCAAAGGTACCTGTGAATGCCCCCAGGAAGATAGGGAGGGCACCCGGGAGGCAGCTACAGAGAGACAAGATGTGGAAACACACACAGCAGAAGTGAAAAGGGTCACAGAGACAGGGAGGTAGAAGAAAGACAAGCAGACAGTGACCAAGGGACATATGGACACAGGCACTCCAACATCCTGCGAGGACTCCTGAGTAGTGGCTAAATTCAGGCTCCAATGAATGATTGAAGAAATGAGTGGGGAGGGACCCAGGGCAGAAGCAGACGGAGCAGGGAGAGAGTCTCAATAACAGACCAGAGAGACAGCGACAGAGGCAGAGAGGGACAGAGTCCTGACTGGAATAAAGGAGCCTGAGACGAAGCAAAGGGGCAGAAAGATGGGGACAGGACACATGTGCCCCTTCCCACACACTGACAGCGAGTGCTGTGGACAGACCCTTGCGTTGGGAAAAGGGACATTAGGAGATTTCCTAATTTTCTCTCTATTTTTCTCTCTGTATCTCCTACATGTTCAGCCATAAAAAATAGATTTGTTCCTTTCACATCAGGCAAAACCACGTGTCTGGAAAGAAAATGGAGCGGAGCAAAGTGAAGCTAGAAAGAATGAGACGGGGGAGCCCTCCACACACACACACACACACACACACACACACACACACACTCATGTACAAGCGCACACAGGTGTGGGAGGACTAAACAGAGGAAGACTTGGAGAGAAGTAAACCAACAGACCTAGAGCTCTAGAGCCCATGTGTGTAGCCTCACTCCAAAAGAGACAGTGCCTTTATCCATAGCCTACTGTACGCAGACTTCTGAGTTAGGTTGAGGCTGCAGCCTGTTCTCCTGGAGATCAGAGTCAACTGTGCTATTAAGTCTAGCCTGAGCTAGAGGCCAGGGCAGGCAGGGATCCTTGGAAAGAGAGCCCCAGGGCCCGGGATGCAGAGGAAGCTCTGGGAGGAAAGCAGAAAGAAGGCGCAGAAGGAGAGCTGCTCTCCAGGCCCAGACTCAAACTTGCAGGAACAGAAGGACAAAGTGAGAGGGGAGGGAAAGGGCATGGTGAGGAGCAGGGCACCGCCCACCCACACCCGCCCCAGCTGCTGGACCAGGAGGCAGCTGTGTTCTTTACACACCCTAGGGCTGATGTGGTTGGAGTGAGGCATTGCTGCTCAACAGGGGAGCTCAAAGAAAGGCGGACTCAGAGGAAGAGGAAAGGTCCCTCCTGGCTAGGTCAGGTGGTCTGCAGGGAGTGGCTGCGGGGAGTAAACTGAGAGCAACTTAGGGGCATGTAGGGACTTTCTGAGGGATGGGAGGGATGGCTGGCCACCAAGGGAATGACTGGTGCACATATCTGGCTCTAGATCCTGTGTCCGGAGCTCAGGAGGAGGCGGCAGTGTGGCATGAAGAACTCGGCACCCAGGAGTGAGTGAACCACAATGGGACACAGGGTGGCAAGAAGATAGGACTCTAAGACAGCTGCCTGGAGGAGCCTGGCTATTAGGGGCAGGCAGAGGGAGTGGAAGGAAACAATAGGCGCTCTCCCCTCTCTCTCTCTCTCTCTCTCTCTCTCTCTCTCTCTCTCTCACACACACACACACACACACACACATACACACACACACACGAGCTGGATAAAGAGGACAAGACAGAGTCTGAGGGAGAAAAGAGTGAGGGAACCGTGAGGCATGAAGTAGTCAGACGTGGCACATCTGGAAAAAGTGATCTGGGAGGAGTCGGGCCAAGAGGAGAAGGAAGGGGAGCGCGCATACAAAGGGCTTGCAGAGAGGAGTGGAGGACATGCAGGTGCAGAGGGACAAGTCACCCACTGGCTTTCTCCATGGTTGCGGGAGGGAAGCCCATCCTGGTACGGTCACTCGAATGCTATGTGATTCATGGCACCCTGATGCTGCCAGCACACAGCAGGGTGGAGCTCTCTCCTTGGCGATACCTCAGAGGGGAGATGCTGACTGCGTGGGTGTAGATCGAGAACCAAGAGATGTAGAGCATCAGAAACCACTCAGAGGCGTGAGGAGGGGACTTTCGGCCAGATGCAGCCTAAGGGCAGGTCAGGCTGGACACTGTGGCCAGGGAAGGTAACAGGTACAAAGGCCCTGAGGGCAAGAAGGTGTGGGGCTGGCTACCTGGATGTGGGTGGCCATCCCATCGGAACTGGTGACAAAGGAAGGCGTGATGTGGAAAGTGTGCCACCACCAGGCTAAGGCCTGAACTGCATCTTCTCTAGAGCTCCAAGGGACAGGATGAGCTGAAGCAGAGGAGGGACAGATAGATCAAGGGTGTGTTGGAGGAGCTGGTATCTAGAGAGGGTGACAGAGGGATCAGGGCTAGGTGGACAGCCAAGGATAGCAGAGAAACTGGCTAAGAAGAACAGCAATAACACCAAGGGAGTACACCAGAGACATCTGGGGGAAGGGGGCTCGTGAGCCACAGCCGCAGAGGGTCAGGTCCAAAGCCAGCTGGGGTGACCTGGATCATGGCAGCCAGAGTGGCCAGAGTGGGGCTCATAAAGATAGTAAAAGTCATGGGCCTTGGGAAGGAGTGAAGCAAGAAACCCCAGCTTCCCACAGAGGTGAGCCCTCAAAATAGCAGTCGTTCTGAAGATGTCACTCTGAAGTCACATGTTGAGATCCTGTTCACAGGGTGTGTCCAGAATAGATGTCCAGGGGACAGTGCAAATGTTTCCAGGGACAGGCCAGGAGTGGAACTGGTGAGAGGCAGTGGCCGTCCACACCGAGAATGTCCTGAGGCTTTGACTTGTTCGCCTCCAGAAGCCAGTTTTAGCTGGTATGCAATTTCATCTCAATTTTAAAGTTTTTAATTAAAAAAGACGTAGCAAGGCCGGGCGGTGGTGTCACACGCCTTTAATCCCAGCACTCAGGAGGCAGAGGCAGGTGAATCCCTGTGAGTTCGAGGCCAGCCTGCTCTACAAGAGCTAGTTCCAGGACAGCTAGGACTGTTACACAGGGAAACTCTGTCTCGAAAAAAAAAAAAAAAGACACAGCAAAATACTTTGGAGTCCAATAAGCAGAGACAGAGGGTGGCATCATCAATGGTGAGGAGGCCGAGTCTTGGACAGGTGGGAGGCTCAGGGAGCTGGGAAACCCGTCCCTGAGGAGAAGGGATCTAGAGGGACAGGTAGAGGTGGAGAGCCAGTGGAGGGTAGTGGTGAGCAACACAGCGAAGACAGACTGATGTGAGAGACGGAGAATACGCCCAAAATAAATACAGAAGCAGACAGCAGAGAAGTCAGGCAAAGAAGGAGATGAACCCAGCAGAGACTCCAGGTGACTCTAAAGAGGGTCACAGGAGCAGAGACCTGAAGGAGGCAAGTGAGGGCAGCCAAATCTCTGGCCACTGGTTCAAGCAGGGAGGACTGTACACACAAAGGTCCTAAGGTAGGAACAGTTTGTCGTGTTTAAGGAAAGGCTGGGCAGGGGAAAGCACAGGGCTGGTGGCTAGAGAGGCTGAGGAGAGGAATGGAAGCTGGGCTGGAGCCTGAGTCCTCCTCACACGCTGGTCTAGTACTGGGAATTTGATTCTGTGATGGAGTGCCCTGGAGACCTTAGGAGAACAGCAGGAGGGAAGAATAGAAGGTCATGAGAAGCCCCTGACCAGTTCTACCCCTGTCGGGGACTTGATGGACTGTTCAGACGAATCCAAAAAGTTCTCCCATCACTGACTCTGCAGCAAAGGCAACCAAAGGGCAAAGTGAGAAGCTCTGGGGAGGAAGAAATGGGGCACAGACAAAGGCAGGAAGGAAGAAGAAAGCTTGAGAAAGAGGGAGGGAAGGAGAGGAGGGAGAGAGGGACCTACCAGAGTAGAAGCCGCAAGGCGAGGCGAGGACTCCCCCCCACCCCCGGGCTCAGAATGACGTGCACACACATTGTGCCCACACTGAGCCATCTCAGCCAGAGCTGTGACGTGCTTTGCCTGTGACAGACACTGACATGCAGACCCCAGCAGAGTTCCCACGTGAGGGGCTGCAGTGAAGGAGGGGCACAGGGAAAGGGTAGGCAGGGTAGGAGGGTAGCAGACACACTGCAGACAGAGAAAAGAAAGGACACACAGCCGTGCAGACAATAGACAGACACCCAAGTTGCCACTTGCACAAACCGAATGATCAATGAGCCCCCTACAGATAGGCAAATACACCCCAACACATGGATTGCCAGATACATTCCCACTGACACACGCATGTTAGATGTATGACTGACCAGTGAGGGACATTCCTATACCCAGGGGTGACAGACTCTAGTCCTCGGTCTGGGGCAAGGGCTCACAGTCCCTTCCTCTGTAATAGACAGGACTCATGGGGATGTGGGCAGCCACCAGACACGCCTCAAGGATGAGGCAGGAGGGAAGGGAAGAGGAGTTGAGAAGGTGGGGAGATTCAGATGATGAGAATACAGAACACGTGCTGTCTTGCCCCACCAGCTCAAGCCAAATGTCTACCTCTCTGGGCTGAGTAAGGAAAGGGGATCCAGAACAGACACACACATGAACACGAACACACATGCACAAGCTCATATGCACAAACACTGATACACACTCACACATACATGCATGCTAGCACACATATACAAGCTCACATGTACATGCACACACATGCTCACACACATGCAAACACACCACTACACACACACACACACCACCACCACCACCACCACCAAGCTTTCACTTCCCTGGAGCCTTACCCTACCATCCAGACAAGCTCAGGGCCTGTCGCCACTCTCCTGAGGCCTAGGGACTTTCTGTATCTGCCCTATCTTGTCATTTAGACAGAAGGTGGTTGGAGGGCCCAGCTTATTCTCTAGCCCCCAAATCACAGTCAGGGCCATGTCAGGGATTCCATACAAACTGTCGAGGACACAAATGAAGAGAATGGAGGAACCAGTGTTCTGAGCACATAGGAGGGAGGGAGGCTGAAGGCAGCTTTTGCGGCTTGCCAATTATAAAAACAGAGGGGAAGTGGGAGGGGCACGGAGGGAGGCCAGCACATCTGAATAATCAGGATGGAAGAGGAAGACCTGGAAGCCGGCAGGAAATGGGTGAGTGAAGCCCCCCAACCCGTATCAAGCACACACACAGGCATGCACACAGTCACAGAGACTGGGTAATTCCCTGGAGGCAGGGAGAGGATGGAAGAATGGATGAGGGCCTCTGTCTGCCCCTCTCCCTCACACACAGCTGGGCAGGAACAGCTGCTCCACTGTTAGTGTTTTCAGAGGAACCATGGGAGTAACGTGGTTAGTAATGTGGTAAAGAAAACACCCCCGCAAGCCGATGGCAGTGACTCCCAAAGCTGGAGCAAAGAGAGAGGGAAGGAAGGCAGCATCAAGGGGCCGGGTGGGGAGAAGGGGTTGAAGAGCTTTGCAGAAACTTGGGCCTCAAGGGTAGGAGACAGCATGAGGGCTGGGCCCACCCCTTGCAGATCAGCAGACATCAAAGTCCCACACATTTGTTGTGAAATGAATTAATGAATGAAGAATGAATGAATGAGAAAGACAGATCTGCAAGGGAAAAGACAGGGACAGAGAAATACAGAGCCAGAAAGATGTCTCTTTCTCTCTCACAAACAAACAAACAAATGAAAAAGGGAATGGGTGACACAGGACTCTTCCTCCTCCTCCCCTCCCCACCCCCCATGACAGGATTTCTCTATGCAGCCCTGGTTGTCCCGGAACTCACTCTGTAGACCAGGCTGGCCTCAAACTCAAGAAATCTGCCTGCTTTTGCCTTGCCTCCTGAGTGCTGGGATTAAAGGGCTACACCACTACCTCCTGGCAGACACAGGACTTTAATACCAGCAATGGGGAGGCAGAGGCAGGTGAATCTCTGTGAGTTGGAGGTCAGTCAGACCTATATAGTCAGAGTGTGTCTTTAAAAGAAAAAAATGCAGAGAAAAGAGCCTGGTCCCAATAGATACCTCTACAACACAACTCCTATACCAAAGGCTCAGGGACCTTTTCTGGAGAGGGGACAAAAAGACTGGAAGAGCTAGAAAGGCCAGTGGTGGCGGCGCACACCTTTAATTCCAGCACTCAGGAGGCAGAGAAACCCTGTCTCAAAATAACAAAAACAAACAAGCAAAAAAAAAATATTATAAAAAAAGAAAAAGAAAAAAGACGAGAAAGCGACTGGCAGAAGTGACCCACTGACAGATGACCTCCAGGGATCCATGACACTTCCAAGAGTTCCAGAGGTACCAGACACATGGAAGCACAGGAGGCTCTGCAGACCCAAATCCGCAGCACCGTCCCACAGCTTTGTCTGCCTGCCTCTGTGTCTCTGTCTCTGTCTCTGTCTTCACAGCACCTTCCCACAGCTCTGTCTGTCTCTGTTTCTGTCTTTCTCTCTCTTGAAGAACCACAGTTTGGAATCTACAAGAGAAAACTAGGAAAGGAAACAGATGAGAGAAAAGGCACACAGTGTGCGTGCATGCGCGTGTGCCTGCATACATGTGTGTGTGTGCATGTGTATACACATGTATGTGTGAGGCAGGTCTGCTTTGGAGAATTCCCTAAGGAAAGGAGGGAGCAGAGGACAGGTGAGAAGCTATGGTGAGCAGCATGGGAACAGCAGGCCATGTTGCTGTGGCTGCATACCACACACTCACAATCCACAGCTAACACACCCCTCCCACACACTACACAACTCCCAGACACCCCACAAAGGATGTACACCCCAAACCCCAACCACCCCATACAGCCCAATAACACCCCACATCACACATAACACATACCAAACACACCCCACACACATCTCTCCTCCGCACACCACACATATAGTATGTGTACCCCTACCACACCCTCCCTTAGTACCCATACACACCCTGCACCCCAATCACACCCTAGATCTCATGCACATCCTCATAGTCTACACCCTACACTCACAACACATGGCAGGGAGGTCAGGGCATGCCCTAGAGGAAGGCAGAGGCACGACAGATGGCCAGGTACAGAGGGCTGGCTTGCAAGCCATAAGCAGTCATCAAGCACAAACACACATCCAGGGGCTGGGGCAGTGCTGAGCCCAGATGGATCTCTGTTCTGAGTTTTTCTGTGAAGG
Source organism: Dicrostonyx torquatus (assembly GCA_028555095.1). Lineage (NCBI taxonomy): Eukaryota > Metazoa > Chordata > Mammalia > Rodentia > Cricetidae > Dicrostonyx > Dicrostonyx torquatus. Next base: position 7,361,702 of record JAQHUG010000077.1, read on the forward strand.
AACCAATGGCCAGAAGATCAGATGTGAGCCAGGAAATGAAGGCTCAAGGGACAGAGACAAGGAAAAGGGTGAGCACCCAGGCATTACACAACCCCAGGGGAAATGCCCTATCTATTGAGCAAGAGAGGCAGAAAAGTCTGGGGTACAAGTGATGTTTGGTTTTTCCTTACGTATGCTTTTCTGAATCATCCTATTCTGCAAGTAGGAACATACATTATTCTTGTCCCAGGGAAATGTTTTCTCAGAAGGTAAACGTGGGCAGAGAAGGAGCCACCGCAACAGAAAGGGCCCCAGGGTCTCATGTGCTGAGCAGCAGAGGCCCAGGCCAAAGCATGGCCCCTCCTCTGCTATCTGCACCTGTCCATGTCTTTCACATGCAGAGCCCCAGTGAAAGGGAACCTAACACGGGCCAGAGTGTGGAACTAGAAACTAGAGAAAGAACTGGTGAGGAGAGGAAGTGACCACTGCCTCCCTCCTATGCATAGATTTAGCTCCACAGGCCGGGTCTGCGGACATCTCAACCAGCTCCCCAGCACTTGGTCCAGTGGGTGGAACTCTGTGGACCACCATGACAGCCCCTGAAGATTCCAGGGCTCAGAGAGAACTTGCAGGGTGCTCTGTGGCCGCTGACATGTTTTGAAGGTTGGATAGGCTTTTTCAGCTAGTAAGAGGAAAGAGACTTCCAGAGTAGAGCCAGCCCAGGCCCAGAGTGTGAAGCAGAGGGAGGAGAAACTGAGACCGAGTGGAAAGGGAAGGCTAGAGAGAGCATTGCATGGAGGTGGATGTCAACTCATGCCACCTACTGCAGCACACATGGCTCATCTGGGTCACTTCCATTCACAGATCACAGTGTGTGTGCGTGTGTGTGAGAGAGACAGACAGACAGACAGACAGAGAGCATGAGCACACTGAGAATAGAACATATGTGGGTAAGCAGAAGACACTGCCATAAGCTCCTATTCACACCCACCTTGCTCCCTGACACACATTTTGAAGAAAGAAAACAGGACAGAAAGTTGAGGCCACTTTATACAAAGGTCCTTCAGCAGCTGGAGTGGAATGGGAAGATTGGGGTGGCCTCAGGTGTCCACTGTGGTCCTGGCTTGTAAAGTGGACATGAACTGAGACGTGTTCTGGTTTGAACTGAGCAGCTAGCAAAGACTTGCAGACCCAGATTTACTCTGAAGAAATCTCTGCAGGTCTCCAGATGGGCCAGGGACAAGGCAAGGAAGGAGGCATGGCTTCTCCCTGATCAGGGTTTGCATGGGTTCACTCCTGTCCAACCCAGCCCCACCAGGATACACACACAGCATTCGAGATCACCCATGAACATACTCCATGCAGCCTGGAATGTGCCCCATTCTGCCAGTTGCCCATATCTCTCAAGCATCCTTGTCCTAAACTGGGTGCTTCCCCCAGACCCTCAGATGGGATGTGCTGTGCCTGTCCCATCTGATCACATCACCTCCAGGCCTGGAAGCCACTCAGCCGCAGGGATCAAGGTGCCTAAGGGCTGTGTTCCCTCACATCCAGGACTCTCCCACACGTAGACGTTCAATAAATGGTTGGCCAAACTGAGGTCTGTTTGTGTTTAATCAGACAGTATGCAAAGTATGTACAACCAGTTCTGGGTCCCCTCCCTCTAAGCCAGGGCCATGGAATGTGGGATCCCCAGGCCCTGCCCAGAGCCGGGGAGGGGGGTCCCCAAGGCCTCTGCATAGTCATCTGAAATCTACAAAACACAGTTAAAAAAAAAAAAAGAAAGAAGAAAAACAGAACAGTTGAGGCCACCGTATGCAAAGGTCCTTGGGTAGCTGGAGCGGGGTGGGAAGAATCGGGTGGCAAGCTCAGACTTGCCAGGTGGATGGGAAAACTGGGCAAGAGACAATGGGAGGAAAGTGGAAATGTCAGGGCAGGCCAAGCTTGGCCTCCTTCCCTGCAAGCAGGGCCTGGCTGGCTCGAAGCCCCGACAGTGGGGACATTATTGCTGTGATGGGGCAGTGGGTGAAATGGTCATGTCTGGGGAGAGAGTAGGGGTGTTTTTACATGTTAAATATGGACACAGGGGAAGACACATGTACATACACACACACACAACACACACAGGGGAAGACACACAGGCACATGTACATACACACATACACACAGGGGCCCTCAGCTGAGATGCCACAAACCACCAACTACCCACCTTACAGATGGGGACACTGAGGCAGAGAGAAGCTACCACACACCCCAAGGCTGGGCAGAAGAGTCAGAGACTGAGCAGTCACCTGACTGCTGTGGCAGGGCTGTGCTCCCCTGGACCCCAGCTGTGATGGATACAGAGGCTAAACAATGGCCACAGCTGGAGAGACTATAGCTCCCAGAGAGGGCGGGGCCAGTGTTGATACACAGCAGTGAGGGTCCATACCCTCCATTCCCTAGCCAAGGAGCTCCCCTCCCTCCCCTAAGGAGTACCAGCATGGGCCAAGAGCAGGGGCCAGGTGTTGAAATGATTGGGACAAAGGACAGCTAGGGCTCCCAGCTTCTTAGCTCTTCTACTTCCACTTGATTGCCTCTGCAGCCTGAGAGCTCACTCCATCTCATGGCTGGCTCTTAAGGTCAAACCCCACCCACACTGTGACTGAGCCTGGTCCACACCATCACTCTCCACCCCCACTCTTGACTCAGCATTATGCTTGCCTCCATTCTTCCCCCACGACAAACCCATGAGCATCAATGGCAGCCTAATTCCGCCACCTTTAACCCATTCTCAGGCCCCAGCCTGTCCAGTGCCTTTGAGGACAGTTCTCATTGGTTCCTGAGGAAGACAGAGGGAGCACCAGGTGCTAACCTACCTCAACCCTGAACTGCCCATGGTCTTGGGCAAGTCACAGTCCCTCCTGGATTTTCTGACAGAGAAATGAGGGTAATGTGTCGGTGATCGCCAAGGGTCCCATGTGGAGGACAGGGCTGAAGCGGAGCTCGCCCTGACTCTTATCCCAGCGTGTGTTGGGCCTTGGACTGTCTAGCCTGAAAGCCATGGGAGATGGTTCTAGACCCAGTGTTCCACCCAAAAGCCTCCAACAAGGATGACCAGGGCAGGAAGTACATATGGGCCTCATTCCTCTTTGGAAAGGCTCTTTGACCAGTTTGAAACAGACCCAGGGTGAAAAATGTGGGGAGGAGTCAGGTGAGTGGAGAGGGCTGAGGTTGGAAACCACCCCAGCCCTGGTCTTCACCCAGGGTCTCCTGCGAGAAGGAGGCTGACTCCAGACAGAATACAGAGTGGGCCTGGGTAGGCTATGGGACAGTCACTGTACCAGCCTCAACCTGTCCTTCCAGGCTGCCCCTGTCCCTGAAGCCCTTCCATGCTCCAGAAGGGGCATTGCAGAGGCAACCCAGCCCCAGAGAGAGGGTGAAGGAGGCAGATGCATCAGAGGCCACACCCAGAAGCCTAGGGCGATAGTCCTGTGCACATAGTTCCTATAGGTTCTCCCCAGGCTGGTACTGCGGCTCAGTGGACGTGAAGTAATCCTCCAGGAAGGCCTGCAGGTACTCGAAGGTGGGCCGCTCCTCAGGCTCCTTCCGCCAACACTGGCACATGAGATCGTGCAGGGACTCAGGGCACTCAGGGGGACAAGGCATCCGGTAGCCCCGCTCCACCTGGTCCAGCACCTCACGGTTCACCATCCCTATGAACAGAGGGCTGTGAGGAGACGGATCCAGAGACTGATGCAGCCTAGGCAGCTTTTAGCTTATGGTGGCTAAGAGCCCGACCAGAGGCAGCCTGAGATAAGAGATTAGCCCCTTTTGGTATTCAGCCCCAGAAAGAGGAAGCCCAGAGGTGGTATGTGTGGGGTGGGGAGAGAGGTGAGACTTGCTCCTAGGGCCAAGGTCAGGGACACAGGTGTAGCCCCCTCACCAGGGTAGGGCACCCGTCCCTTAGTGGTGAGCTCGGTCAGCAGGATCCCAAAGGACCACACGTCTGACTTGATGGTAAATCTGCCGTACAGAGCAGCTTCAGGAGCAGTCCACTTGATGGGGAATTTGGCACCTAAAGGCAAGAAGGCACAGGGCGTCACTACCAGTCTCACTCCCACCTGGTGGCCTGACATCATCGGATGCACCCCCGGGAGCTCCCACCTTGCCGGGCTGTGTACTCGTTGTCTTCTATGAGCCGGGCTAGACCAAAGTCAGCCACCTTACACACCAGATTCTCTCCAACCAGGATATTGGCGGCTCGGAGGTCCCGGTGCACATAGTTCATCCGCTCCACATAGGCCATACCTGAGGCGATCTGTAGAGACAGAGAGTCTGGCTCAGGGACCAAGCCACACCCATCCCAGGGCTGTAAGCAGGTGTCCCAGACTGGCCATCCCCAGGCATAGAGAGACGGCCAAAGGCCTTGCCCATCCCACGTCTTTCCAAGCAAGGAATTCATTCAGCTTACAATAAACACTACTGGTCTGAAAAAGGAGACCATGGCTGGAAAGATGGCTCAGTGGTTAAGGCACTGGCTGCTCTTCCAGAGGCCTTGAGTTCAATTCCCAGAAACCACAGGGTGGCTCACAACCATCTGTAATGGGATCTGATGCCCTCTTCTGGTATGTGGGCATATGAGCAGACAGTGCACTCACACTTAAAAAAAAATACATAAATAAATAAATTTCTTAAAAAGAAAAAGGTAGATCAGAGCTCAGGGGGGAGGGGACAGGCAAGGGCAGTGGAGAGGTCACAGTAAGATGCTGCCAAGGAAGCAGGGGAGTATAAAAAAGAGGTCCCACAGACACAGGCACATGCCTGGTCCAAGTCCCCTCTCTGAGCCTCGGTTTCCTCATCTATCAAATGTAAACAATAAATTTTAAACTTTTAATATTTTATTTGTATTTTTAATTATGCATATGTGCCTCTCTGATGCCCAGATATGGTGTGCCTTCCAGACCTACCAACTCAGGCATTAGCAAGAGCTCCAGAGTGGCAAGGTGAGATTTGGACATGATGAAAGCAAGCCTCCTAGAGGGGGCGCTCTGAGCCCGAGAGCTAAAGGTGTGTGGGAAGGTGGGAAGGGGGACTTACCTGAGCAGCCATGTCCACCAGCTGGGGTAGCCGCAGATATTTGCCCGTTTCCCCCTTGAGAAAGTCCAGCAGACTCCCTGCAGAGAGAAAGCCAGCTCTAGCCTTGCCAGGGTTTCCCTGTGTGGGAAGCTGTAGCTCCCAGACCCTGGCCACCTGCTCAACCAGTAACGAAAAAAGCCTCAATTCAGTGTTTGGTACTCAAAGGCAAAAACTCTAGGAGCTAGAGCAAAGAATCCTACTGGGCCCTGTAGTAAGGGGTGTGTGTGTGTTGGGGAGGGGGGGAGTGTTAGATGCAAAAGACCGTGTATAAAGCCCAACAGACATTATGTTTATCGGGACCAAGTCTGCCAGCCGGTGGTTACCTAGGACTGGAGCTGAAGAGTCCTATCTATCACTAAGAGCAGCAGGGGTACTGTGGGATGTGTATATATATATATTGTTTTGAGACAGGGTCTCAAGTAGCCCACCTTGCTATGCAATGGAGGTTGACCTTGAACTCTTGATCTTCTTGAACTCTTGATCTTCCTCCTTCTACCCCCTCAGTGCTGGGACTACAGGTATATGATATCGTGCCTAATTGGTGCAGTGCTGGGGTCAAACCTACGGCCAAGCCTTGTGTGTGCTAGGTAAGTACTCTACCAACTGAGCTACATCCCCAACCCAACGTTGCTGTTTACTGAGACAGTCTTGCTATGTAGCCAACCTGGCCTCAAACTCAAGATCCTCCTGCTTCAATCCCCCTGGGCACTGGGATTACAGGTGCGAGCCACCACACCACCCAGCAACAATAGGGATCTTGACGACGGTAAAGGACAAAGGGATAATCCTTAAAACAAGGTATTAATAAGGCAGTCCCTTGGGTAACCTGGGTTACCTCATCAAGGGTTGGCTCAGGGTAGGAAGTTCCCTTGCGTGGCCTGCCCTGCACAGGCACTCAAATGGATCTCGCCCCAGGCACAGGCCTTACCCTTGCTCATGTACTCCGTCACAATGTAAATAGGTTCCTCCGACACCACGGCATACAACTGCACCAGTTTCTCATGCCTCAGTTTCTTCATGACTTGGGCCTCCTGCAGGAAGGCCTCTGGAGACATGGTGCCTGGCTTCAGGGTTTTGATGGCAACCCTCGTTGTGCCGTTCCAGGTGCCTGTGGGACAGGGACACAGTGATCTCAGTATGGGCCACCATTCTGTTGTACTGGGGCCAGGCCAGCCTACATGGGTGCCTATCTCAACTCATGGAATGGGCTCATCCAAGGTCAGGGACCTTACTGAGGCTGTATTCCCACTTATAAAATGGACTCAAGGAATGGAGACTCCTCCCAGGGCTGTGAAATGAGTGTCTGGAGCCTGCTAGCAGATCGTAACTGCTACGAAACACTGATTGATCAGGAATGTTGCCAGAAAGCAGGACAGCAGCCTGGTGGGTAGGTGACCATGTTTCTGCCCGGTGGGGCACCGTCAGTGTTTCAGGCATTAGCCCAACAGACATTAGGACATGAGAGGGAGGCCTGTGTCTGGAGCCACTGGGGACACCAGAACGAGAGTTCTGCAGTGTTGGTACCACACAAGCAGGGGAACTGAGGGTCCTCCTTGTCACAGGACTGGACCTGAGGGTGGCACAGGTCAGCTCCTAGCTCTTCTTGAGTCAGGTCATTCAGAGATCTGATTATGGTGATTCCTGGTCTATGTAGAACCCCAGGAAGAGGTGGGAGGCCCTCTCAGATCCCCGCTACACACTTGCCAAGAATCATAGTGAGAAGGGCCAAGGCTGCGGCTTACCCAGGTTCTGCCTAAACCCTCCTTTAGGTCTGAGCTTAGGAGCTGGCTTTTCCCCCTGCTCTTTCTCTTCACAGCCCAGGACTTCCTTTCCCCACCTGGCCCCAACCTCTCTAGCACCCTCAGAAGGGAGAAAGTGAAATGGTACAGCCACTGCAGCCCCAACCAGTTCCTCTCTACTCCTGAGTGGCCAGAGAGCAGCTAGTGGCAGAGGGACCTGGGTTGTCTGTGGCTCACTATCACAGGGGACTCCCAATGGCTCCAGGAAACTGGACACCGACTTCCCACTAATCCTTCCCCACAGCACTTTCTCTTTCTGTGCCAAGCTAATATACAGATGCCTGTTGAAGCATCAGGAGGCTGAGGCTTGGTGTGAGACCTGACCAGACACTCATCGGCCCTGGAGGGCAGTGGTGCCTAGGCCCCAGCAGCTCTCGGTACACAATTCCCCTAGCCTTTACATGCATGGGCTCCAAGGAGCTGGGTGTGCCCATCTCAGTGCTGACCCCAGTTGGGTCCCAGTCAGGGTAAAGGGGCATGGGCAAGTATGTTACATGTGGGTTTAAAAGTGTCGCAGGAAACGTGAAACTCTGTACAGTTAATAATGTACAATAATAATAAAAATGGAGACTAGCTGCTTAGCAGAGACAATTAAAGGGAGGGGGACCCAAGGTCCTTGAGCTGGCTGGCTGGGGTGAGGACAGGGGTGTGCGTTCCTTACCCATCCACACCTCTCCGAAGCAGCCCTGGCCCAACTTGACCTCCAGACGCAGGGACTCCCGGGGGATCTCCCAGGCATCCTTGGCCAGGCCCTGGGTCTGCGGCTTGGACGTGGGGCACACGGTAGTGAGGCGGTGGCACAAGCCATCGGCATGTTCTGAAGATGGAGGCAGGGAAGGGGGCTCAGGCAGAGTCCCACAGCAGGCTGGCTTCCCTCTCCTGGGGGCACAGCCCTATACATCATGTACACAGCAGCTCTGGGGATAGGTAGACACACGCCTGTGCACTCCACTCCCCACAAGCCCACAACACGAAAGTCCCTGCTCACTGTACTCATTCACTCATCCATCAGATTGGAGGGTGCCAGAGAACCAGGAGGGACAGGTATAGGAGCCTACCCTAGGGAGGCCACAGATACCACCCCTGCCCCAGTCACCTTTCAAGCTCCCCTGGTCACCTCTCAGGACCACAGACATGACAGAGGGTAGTTTAGGAGAGGGGAGTCAAGCTTTGGGAATCCTTTGGGAGCCCTGGAAGGCCTGGTTTGAGGGGTAACTAGGGCGGTACCCCAAACAGCACACAGCCTGTGCCAGGGACCAAGACAAGATCAACTGTGGTGTTGGAAAAGCTGCCAGAAGGCAGGTGGATGAGGTTGGAGGAACTGACGGGTATTGAACAACCTTTAGCCACCAGGGCTTGAAGCCTCCCTCGCCCTAGTGGATTTGGTCTAGGATCCAAACAAGCCCCAGAGCAGAGGCCGACTGACAGAGAGGCAGCTGGTCCTAGAAAAGCCAGAGGCCCAGGCTGAGGGGACAGCCAGGCAAGAAGGGCACCTCAGCCCTATCACTGCACAGGGCCTGCACCCCAGCTCCAGCCCCCCTGCTGTTCTCTATCAAAGAGGCCTCCCCCTCCTCCTCTCCCAGGAACTGGTTCAGACCAGTCTTAGGGCTGCCGGAAACAATCACCACCAGCCTCTCCGCCCCTCCCTTCTAGCTTGCTCAAGGCAGACCCCTCCTCACCAACCAGCTGCAGAAGAAGGAGAGGGGGACTGGACAGGAAGAGAGGGAGGACATGGAAAAGAGGCACCCTATGGTATCCCACCCCCCTCCTGGGGTAGCAGCCAGTGAGTTCCCACACAGCCAGGGGACACTCACTGGAGTAGTAAGCCACTAACTGCTGCAGGCTGTTGAACTGGGTGCGGGAGGTGATGTAGAAACCGCCACTGTCCAGTTTGCGGATCTTGTAGTGTTTCACGTTGAGGCCCTTGGCATTGTCGAAGTCAGATACAGAGAGGCAGTAGGCACCTGTGGACAGACAGGGAGGAGACGTCCCTGGCACCCTGCTGATGTGCCCCTTACTTGGGGAAGTGAGTTCAGTCCCCACCCTTTTTCAGTATGATGAGGATTACGTTCCAGGGCAGCCATGTGGGCACAGTCAGGCAAGGCACAAAACCCCCAAGGCAGGACCCCCCCAAACTCTTAGCCCTGATAGGATCTCTGAATCTCTAGTGTGCCCCTGACAAGCCACTGCTTGTCTCTCTAGGCCTCAGTTTCCTCCTCTACACAATGAGACTATTGTGAAGAGTCACATGACCTCAGCAAGCACCTGTAGAAGCTGGCTGGGGTCTGGGAATGGCCCCAGGCAGCCTTGGGCTCTTAGCTTTGTTAAATAGAGCCAGGACATCTAGGGTAGCAGCAGAGAAGAAAGGGAGCCCCAGAGGTGGGACCCAGGCTCCAGGAATCTGACTGGCCAAGGATAACTCTGAAGGGAAGGCCTGCCTCCCCATCAGCCACTGCTGAGGCCCCTGGAGCCCCACTGGACATCAGCAGGGAGATATGATGATCCTCTGGTAACCTGTGAGTGAACCAGGCAGGGCTGTACCTGGGACCCATCTTTGTCTGTCTCAAAGCAACACTGGGAAGTCATGGTTTCTGCAGGTGGCCCACATTGTGTTCACACAGAAGGAACCAGCTGAAGTCCATGGCCAAGTGGAGCCTCATATACACACAGTAACATACCTATGCCCAGTAAGCACATGCTCATATTGGCCCATACCCTCGCCCCGGGCCCCAGGAACCAATACCAGGCCACATCTTACTCCCAAGCAGTGCTGGTCAATCCCAACCCCAATAGTGCACAAGCACACATTGGGGCACACACTTTTCTATATCCTGCTGAGCTCCAGCCCCACAAGAAAGAGCCACCTGGCTTGGTTGTCATGGTGATGTGCTAGGAGAAGGGGCAGGAACAAATAGAGACTGTGGGGGAAGGGTGAGGCCAGGAAATGCCCCTGGGAAAGGGAAAAAGGGAACAGAGGAGCCCCCTGCATCTGTACCCATCCTGGAGCAAGTGTGGCTGTGTGCATTCAGAGCTACTCATTGCCTGTGCCCAGTCCCGTGCGAGAAACAAATCAGAAAGCTTCAGTTTGGGTGTCATGACGACCTCTGGATTACTCATCTTCCTCAAGCATCATATTTAATATTTAATTCCTGCTATCACCCTACCAAAGGGCTCTTCGTTCCCATCCCATGTGCCAAACACTCCTATTCACCCTCCAATACCCAGCTCAAACAATGAGTTCCCAGCCCCAGATGGCTCCGGCATACCTTTTGTGGTCTCGCTCTCCCTCACAAGGAAGGTCCCTCGTGGGTTCTCAGCACTGAGCAGTAGTCGCTCTGACTCCCGTCTAGTGATCTTGCCAAAGTACCACCTGGGGTGGGAGGGACAAATCTGTGTTGGTTGGCCCTGGGTACTGGTGCCACCGAGACTCAGAAGGGATACTGCTAGTGGTGGCAGCGGCAGCAGCCAGCAGTCAGACAACATACTCACTCCTCGGCCTGGATGGAGTCGGAGGGTGCCACGTAGTTGCTGGGGATGTAACCGGTCTGTCCCGTGCTCAGCGAGTGTGCCAGCCACCAGTCGCCCTCTCTGAGCAGGGGGAAGGGAGCAAGGAATGACATCATCAGGGGAGCAGGGTCAGCAACCCAGACCTTCCCACGTGCATGGCCAGGCTCTGCAGCAAAGGAAGCTGGACTAGCCTGTGTCCACAGCAAGCCAGCATGAGCTGGCCTGGAACTCACACCTCCCTGTCACACTGACCCAGGAGGATACCACCCAAAACCTCAGCAGGACTGAGCCCTGTCAGCCCAAGGACTGAACCCAGAGGCACTGTCCAGAGTGCATAGCGGCCTGCAGGTGCCAAGGGCTGCCTTGGGAGAGAGAGAGAGGGAGGAAGCTCCTGCCTGGGGGAGGAGGAGAGGTAAGCAGGGTTTACATGAGATGGATGCCAGATTAGACCTTCGAAGTCTCCCCAAAACCTGAGAGCCCTAACACCCAATGGAGACAAGGCTGGCCTTTCTGGGGCCCAGCAACAGCTCAGGCTTATCCCTTCAAACAATCACTACCTGCCCCTGCCCCAATCATAGCTCACTCCTAAAGGTCCATAACTGAAACTACAGACCTCCTCCTGCAGCCTACTCCTGTTCAGGGGGAAAGAGAAACCAGAGAGAACTGGGCCGTGCCCAAAGTCACACAGCAAGTTAAGGGGAATGAGGTGGCAGAGCCCCATTGCCCAGGGCCCTCTACACTAACTGCCCCAGGAAGAGGGGAAGGAAAGAGGCAGGAAGAGGGAGGAGGGAGGAGGACTCCTAGCAGGGTTCGGGCTCTGGGCTTGGAGGGGAGGGGAAGGGGCGGAAGTACCTTTGCAGCCATCTGAATGTGAACCAGGTCTGGCTGGAGCAGGGGTCCAGAGACAGAGGAGGGAGGAGCAAGCGAGAGCCCAACCGGAGAGAAGAGGCAGAGATGGGGGTGGTGAGAGGCTGTGGCAGGGGGCCAAGGGAGAGAGCGAGAGCCAGGCAGTGCTGGGGACACTGGGAATGGGGCAAGGGACAGCCAGAGGCCTCACATCCAAAGCAACCAAAGGGGACAGGGCAAAGGCTGGAGATTTGAGGGAAGATCAGGGGATAGGGCCTAGGAGGTAGGGTCCAGCCCTTTCCAAACCCCATGTACAGATAGAAAGACTGAGGCTAGAGAAGCAAGGGGCTCCTCTGTGCAAGGTCACACAGCCAAGCCAGGTCCTGGTCCCGGGGAAGGGGCCTTCCTGCGAGTAGGTACCGTGAGGCTCAATGGCTCCCCAGTTCATCTCTATGCAAGGCTTGGGGGCTGGCAAGGTGAGTGTCAAATGAGTCAGCTGGTGTTGTTCTTGGCCCGTGCCTTGACCCTGAGAAGATGCACAGCAACCCCACCCCAGCCCAGAGACAGAAAGGCCCCGGTCTCACATCACACAGCCCCAGATGGAACACACTGGATGTCTGAGCATCTCTTCACACATCTTTACAGAGGCCAGGTGAGCATCAGATCCTGGCTCCGCTGGTGCTGGGCCAGAGGGGTCCCTTCTAGATGGAGCCGCGCAGGACAGACACACGGGCAGAGTACAAGCTCACCGAGCACCCAAACCTCCTCTCCCTCTTGGGGTGCACACAGTTTCCTGTCTTATTTGACCCCCAAGGTCATCCTACAAGGAAGAAGGCAGGACTCCCACCCCCAGCTGAGGGAACTACATTTGAGAGAGGAGGAAACCACAGTCACTCTGGCAAGAGAGACCAGTGTTTTCTTTATAGAGTTGCGGAAACTGAGGCATGGAGTAGGAGAGGATTTGCCCAAAGCTACAGACTCAGGTCCGAGGCGATCTAAAATCCTTCAATCCAAAGCATCCACCTCCCCAATAGGGAAAGCGAGGCACAGAGAGAGCCATGATTTGAACAAAGCCACACAGCATAGTCAATGGTAGAGAGAGGCTGACATCAAGGGGCCTCTGATGTCCACAGCCAAGCGCAGCAACCTGAATCCACAGAGGCTGAGATCCCCAGATGCAAGGGGACAGGACGGCAGTCTGGGAAAATGTCCAGGTTCCATCCTGGGCTTGCTACTCAGTAGCCATGTGACCTTGGACGAGGGCCTTCACAACTCTGAGCCTCAGTTTCCTCCTTTGTAAAACAGAGCCAGCCCCTCCCCTATGACTGCTGCCCCCAGGGTCAGAGAGAACAGATGAAGGGGTTATGGGCAAGAATGACTGGAACAGCACATGGCACCTGCTCGCTTTTGCCTCACAGAGGGCAGTCCCACCCTGGATCTTGAGGGATGACAGGAGTTGACCAGGTGGATACAGGAGAAGGAATAGTTCAGGCAAATGGGGCAGCATGCACGCACAACGATTAGGAGGCATGAGCAGAGAGGCACATCCGGGGATGTGGGAAGCTGGCCTCCTTGGCCAGGCCTGTGCAGCTCTCAGAGAGGGATTCCTCTACCCTCCAGAATATCCCAAATCAAATTCTCCAAACCTTACCTGCTCCAAGGAGAGTTCCCCATAGCCCAGCACACATCTCCAACCTTCGGCTGCGCCCCCCCCCCAGAGATGTTGCTCACCTGCCATAGCTCACTGTCCTTCCTCAGACCAGCAGCCCCTCTCCTAGGGCCATCTTTTAGGGACCCCAGCCTACTTCTACCTGCCCCTGGCCTGGCCTGGGGTAGCCCACTCCCCACCGCACTGCTTCCCTCCCTCGCCTCCAGAGCGCACTGGATCTTGTATATAGTTGGCACTCAATGTGGAATCGCAAGCGGAAAAGGGAGGAGGTGAGCTAATAGGAAGGTGTGGGGAGAAGATGGAAGGGCTGGCTTAAGCGGGTGGGATGCAGGATAAGCTGAAGGGACAGGGACAGGAAGGGAGCTGGAGAACACACGCAGGGGCAGTGGGAGAAGAAGCACATGCAGAGAACAGCCCCCAGCCTCAGCGAAGCATCCCCCTCCACCTGGCCTCGGTACACACCTGACATCCACCTTCCTCCTAAGGGCCAGCGAGAGAGAAGCAGAGAGAGGGAGAGGCTGAGGTGCGAAGGCAGGGCCCAGGACAAGGGAGGACAGCGGTCAGGATCTAGGGAGGGCCACCACCCACCAAGGGCAGAAGCGGCCCTGCGGGCTGTGCACCGCCCTCTGCCGGCAGCTCTGGGTATAGATGGGTCCACGCCCCCAGTGCATTCCCCAGCAGTGCCACTCACGTGTTGTTGACAATCTGCAGCCGCTCTCCTTTCTTGAAGGACAGGTCAGTCTCTGTCCGTGACTCATAGTCATAGAGGGCCACAAAGGTGGTCACCCCACCTGCAGAGAGGGTGAGAGGTATCAGAGCCCTGAGGTTGAAAGACTGCCTTCCTCAGCCGCCTGCCTAACTCTGAGAAGTGCCACACTGCGTCCTGGTGAGGGAGGGAGGGACCTGGGGGCCTAGCGTGTCTAGCCGACACAAGCAGAAGTCCCGGGGAACAGACACCCTTGCTCTGCTCAGACCCCAGCACACAGTGGGGACCCTGCCTCTGTGCGCATGTACCAGGAAGTTCTGGGTATCAGGGCCAAGCTGCAGGGCCCTTCCCCTGGGGTCTCTCCTCATCCACAGCTGCCCCACGGCCTCTTGCAGCCCACCCTCCGTTGCCTAGGGCTCCAAAATGCTTCTTAAATGAACGAATGGGTAGTCAGCCTATCCAAGGGTCGCCTGAGGTGGGCTGTGGGGCTGGGCACCCTAGCCCATCTGCATCCCGTGTGCAAACAATGATTGCAGATGCATAGCAGCATCTGAGTGTGTGAGGTGTAAGCACACCTGCATCTGTGTGTGCTGTATTGCCGGTGTCTGGCCTAGTTGTGTCTCCAGCACAGGGAACATTGTGAGCATTTCCGTGGTATCACCACTCAATGTGGGCGCCATGCCCAGTGTGGGCACATAACATGGCTGGGTCTGGCCATGAGAGGTGCTTATGTGGGTGTGCAGCTGTGTGTGTGGCTAGATCTGAGTCTGAGCATGGTGTTTGCGTGTGTGGGTGTGCAGCCGTGCGTGTGGCTGTGTCTGAGCGTGGGATGTGCCCGTGTGGGTGTGCAGCCGTGCGTGTGGCTCGGTCTAAGCGTAGGATTTGCACGAGTGGGTGTGTAGCCCTACACTCATCTGGTAGGAGCGTGAGCCACCCAGCTCAGCTCCTCAGTGTCAGAGCTGCGGCACCTCGCAGCGCCAACAGAGGGCGCAGGGGCGCACTCGGGCCACCGCACAGCGGAGTAGTGAACAAAGGATGGATGGGAGGCGGCAGCTAGGCGGTCCAGGGCGGTTCTTCCCTTCGGACCTCAGGGTTCCCTACAGTCCTCTCCTTCGGAGCCCGTTATGCTATGAACCCGGCAGTCCCCAAAGTGGCAGGAACCCCGCTTTCCAGCTTACGAGTTCTTCCCCACTCGCAGCCCCCGGTAAACCAAGTCCCCAGAGCCCAGAGAGGGTGCGCCTAGCCCAGGGACACACAGCAAGGGGGGCGGGGGGGAGAGCCGACCTGCCAGAGGCCCCGCCCTCTGCGGGGAGGTGACAGTGTCCGAGGAGTTGTAGCCTCCGAAGAGCTTGGGCTCGGCCGCCCCGGGGGTCACGAAGGCGGCGCTGGGCCCTCGATGGCCGTCAGCGGAGGCTGGCTTGCTCGGTGTCTGCGAAGCCGGGAAGGCGCCCCCAGCCCCGTGCACGTTCTCAGCGGGCTCCAGGCTGCGGCGCCTCTGGCTGGCGTCTTTGGGCTTGCTCTTGTTGCTGCCCATGGTCCTGGCTGGGGACGACAGAAGACCTCGAGGTAGAAGGGAGCTTCTAGGGGCAGACAAGGCACCCACCCCATCCACTCGGCAAATGGGGAAACTGAGGTCCTGAGAAGAAAAAAGCCCGACTGGGAGAGCTGGCCTCACAGTTTCTTCACTTGTAAAATGGGCGTGTTGCTGGCACCCTAGGACCAAGCTACGGATAGAAGACAAGCCAGTCCAAAGCGCTGACCACTGCTACTCAAAGTCAGTTTCAGTCTTTCTGCGCAGGGACCCTGAGTCAAATCTGTGGTCCCCCAGCAGACAGGAGGGGCATGGTTAAGTCTGACCAGTTGTCAGACTTAGCACCTCCGGGATGGGAGGTGCTAAATGTGGTGATCAGAGCAGCAGTACAGTATGTGGTTTGAGGAAGGGATGGCCACCGGGCCTCCCCTCCAGCCACAGGACCTCTGCAAACTTTGTTCGCTGACAGCTTCACGAGAACAGCGTCAACTCTCAGCTCAAAGGTCACTTTCTGGATTGGGGAGATGGCTCAGCAAGTAAAGGCACCTGCTGCAAACCCTGCTGACCCCAGTTCAATCCCCGGCACCCACATGGGGGAAAGAGAGGTGGGAGATGACCCTGCAAGTTGTCCTCCGATTTCTGACCTTCACACATGCCACGGCTCACACACACACTCAGCCATAAGCACATAGAATAAATAAATAAATAAAATACAATAAAAATGTTTCAAGTCTCCTCTTTTAGGAGGGGGCCCCGAAATCCTTTCATGAGCCCCCTGACTACTGTACCCCCCTTGGCTACATACACGCAACCCTCTCTTCTTTTAATTCCTACAATTGTTCACTGGTGTGCACAGAGCGAGGTACACAGCAGGTGCTTAATAAACTGCCAAATGAATGATGAATGGTGAGAGAAATCTGAGTCCAAAGATGAAGCCCCCAGAGGGAGCCATGTTGAAGGTTCCATGGCATCTAATGTGGCTCCTCCACATCTGTGCCCAACAGGGGAGGCTGGGCTGCGGCTCCCCCTCTAATCTCCACTAACCTGGTGGGAAGCAAGGCTACCCCAGTGGATCTGGGGAACAGCCTGGGGGCTTGGCACAAACACCAGCTGGGGCGTCCGAGGTCTTGGCCAGAGACCCTGCCCTGCCTCTCCTGCTGTGCGTCCCTAGGCAAGTCGCTCCCCTTCTCTGGGCCCCAGTGTCCGCATCTGCAGAGCCTCTGTGGGGATGTGAACATGGAAACTGTTAGAGCTCTCATTCTGAGGACCGATAGAAGCCTCCCCTTGCCAAAACACCCTTTGGCCCTTCCAAGCCTTCTGGGAATGAGAGAAAGGGAGGTGACCACAGGCTGGAAGGCTCAGAAGCCAACCCCTCGGTTCTGTTCTCAGCTGTCTAGTCTACACTGGCAACATCCACTACACCACCTCTTCCCTTTATGTGACAGAGCTACGGCATGACCAGATGGGCCATAGCAGGGGTCACTCTGCACACCGGGTCACTGGCGTGTGTTCTGGATGTGCCACCAGGGGTAGAGAGGGGTGGAACCCCTGGGATGCAGAAGGCCTCAGCATTAGGCCAGATCTCCTCAAATAACAGTAACAGAACAAGTCTTAGCTGTCCTCAGTACCAAGCCCAGCTCTGTGGCTCCTCCCCACTGGGACCCGGGTACAGCAGTCCATTAGTCCTTTATTCTCAGAGCTATGGAGGTGCACACTCGGGGTGTGGCTCAAACTCAGAGAATGTGGAGCTGGGGATACCTATCCAAAGGCCCAAGGAATCACCAGAGACTCCTGAAGGCCAGGCCAGCAATGGGCAGCCAGGGAAGACCTGTTTCCATGGCAACCCATTCCCTCCAGGCCTGTGCCCACTAGCACCTACAGACTCAGTGTTCTGAGGGGTCTTCTGATCAATGGGTTTCCCTACAGCCTGACTTGCTAGAAGCCAGCCCAGTTAACCCACTCAACCCCTGGGTAGTTGTACAATTCCTGGACACCAGGTTCTTGGCTAACCATCCCAGAAGGACTTTGAGAGACAATACAAACCACAGAACAGATTTTAAAATAAAATCTATTTACTACATACAAAAAATTGTCTGAGAGCAAGAGTTTTCTTTGGAATGGACACAACACTGCACAGTGTGCCCTCCATCACTGGAGAGGATCAAGAATGTCTCTTGGCAGATGTGTCTGAAGGGAGGGGGAAAACCAGCCCCTGGAAGATGCATGTCCCATCTTCTGAGGAGGTGGAACATGGGTATAGGCCCTGCTCTTGAGACTTTACACTAACCAAGGGGAACACACCTCTCCCAGTATACAGAAAAGTAAAGGGTGGCCCTTTAAGGCAAATCCAAAGGGACCTGGGCCACAGGTTGCAATGCTGGCTGGTGTGTGGGTAGGAGTTGTCTGTGGAAAAGGTCTGTGGTTAATGCAGTTATATAAACCCAGGTAGCTGAGGATGCAGCAAGGTTGGGAGCCAGCCCTGGAATGGGCTGCAGCAGAAGGGCCGGCAACACTCAGTGCCCTCTGAGTCTGAGGGCGAACAGAGAGACAGGGGAAACTGAGGGATTGTGGGAGAGAAAAGGAAACCCTCACACAAACTGTCCAAGTCTCTTCAGCCAGGAGTCAATAACTCCAGCACAACTAGACTTTGCAGTGCAGACTACCAAAAGAGATAACTTCCCTTCTTTGTAGAGGTATTTCCAATGAGAACCCAAAGTAACCAGGCAGTGGTGGAGCATGCCTTTCTCCCCAAGCACTCAGGAGGTGGAGGCAAGTGGATTTCTGTGAGTTCGAGGCCAGTCTGGTCTACAGAGTGAGTTCCAGGATAGCCAGAGTTACACAGAGAAACCCTGTCTCAAAAGCCAAAACAAAACGACCTAAAGTCGGGCCAGGGATATGGCTCAGTCAGTAAAGGCCCCTGTGGAGCCAGACAACCAGAGCTCCAGCCACAGACCCACAGTGAGGAGGGACCCCCAAAAGTTGTCCCTAACCTCCACATGCTTGATGTGACATGCATGTGCCTACAGTCACATATATCACACACAATAATAAATAAACACCGAACTAGCAACCAACCACAGTTAAGGCCCAAGACTGCATGACCTTTCTTTACTTCCAGATAAACCTGCCATTTTCTTTTTTTAAATTTTTTTAAAAAAGAAAACTATCTTTTTTTCATTATACATACCAATCCAAGTTTCCACTCCCTCCCCTCCTTTTTTTTTTTAATTTATTTTTCTTTACCCCTGGAAATAGAGTTACAGACAGTTGTGAGCTACCATGTGGGTGCTGGGAATTGAACCCAGGTCCTCTGGAAGAGCAGTAAATGCTCTAAACTGCTGAGCCATCTCTTTAGCCTCCCCAAATTCTTTCCTAAATAAACTCAACTCTGCTTTACAGCAACTCATTCTGAAATCCTTTTCTGCTGCTGCACGTGCATGGAGATGTCTGAAAAGAACTCTGTGGGCTGCTGCTGCAGGCGGCAGTGTGGAACTTCTGCACACAGGTCCGCAGCACGGACCGCTGCGAATGGTTGAGAGAAGCGCCCGGAATTCAACACAGAGGGCCTACACTGGCCTCTAAGCATGGTAACCAATTCAAGTGGACTTGGGAATTTCTGTCTATGAAGGGCAATGGACACCAAGCTCCTTGGACGCCAGGCTCCCTCTCAGAGCAGCACCCAAGACAGACAGGCCACTACCAGCTACTCTGGAAACATTGGACTGAGCAGTCTTACAAAGCTGCACCTGCTTAGTCACTGAGAGGGTCACGTTAGAGACTGAGGAACACTGGGTGTCAGTGTCAAAACCCTCCACAAGCTGGGCTCACTCTAAGCTCTTGGCAAACACTGGATCCCAATGAGCATCTAGGATGTGAGCAGTAACAGCATTCTTAGTTCACTGATGGAGAGGCCCAGGCTCAGAGAAGCTGAAGAAGTTGCTGGAAGTCACACAGCAAGAGTGAAAAGACAAGGGTGAAAGCAGTGAGATCCGCACAGGACAAGCAGGGAAAAGGGCTGCTTGAGTGGTCTTGCAGGAGCTCAGGGCCCCCTCAGGACCTCTCTCTCTCTACAGTAGGTAGGGAGTACACCAACAAAGCCTTAAGCAATATTTGGGGGGGCATGCATACAGGGTGGAGTTGAGGCTCCTTTTGTAGGGTGCCTCTCCTGGAACTCAGACCCAGACCTCAGGCTCCCTGGAGTAGGGGTGTGACATCTGCCCAGTCACCATGAGTCACCCATTTGAGGGGGCCCCCATCTCTTCCGCCACTTGAAGGCTATGAAGTAGAGATAGGTCCTGGAGGGCCAAAGGGAAACAGTGCAGGATGTGAGCTGGAAGGCTTGAGGTCCCAAGAGGAAGGTGGCCCTTCCCTGTGAGTCGCTTGCCTGACCACAGGCTCCTGATTAATTCCAAGACAGTGAGGGCTTCCATACTCTTGCCGCATCCCAGTACCAATAGCCCTGGGCCCGCCTAGCCCAGCATCTCCCTAAGCCCCCCAACGCAGCTCAGCCTGTCACCAGACACTTGCAAGCGGTGCTCTAGGCTAGCCTTGTCTGGTTGCTGCAGCATGGAACCCTGAGAAAATTCCAGAATCTTCTTCCAATATATAACCTGTCCCAACCCAACCCCATCCCTCAAGCCAGGGCCCTGCTATCCTCAAAGACACAATTATGCCTCATGCCCACTCTAAAGCCAGAGGCATCGCAGCGAACCACACAGGCCTAATGATCTCCAAAGAAAATGAGTAAGAACTGGGTGTACATAAGGGGTTCTAAAGAAACAACTGGGGTCTGGAGAGATGGCTCAGTGGCTAAGAGCACTGGTTGTTCTTCTAGAGGATTTGGGTTCAATTCCCAGCACCCACATGGCAGCTTATACCTGTCTGTAACTCCGGTTCCAGGGATCTGACACTCTCACACGACATTCATGCAAGTAAAACACCAATAAACATAAAACAAAAATAAATAAACCATTTAAAAAAAGAAGAAAAGAGCCAGGTGGTGGTGGTGCACACCTTTAATCCCAGCACTTGGAAGGCAGAGGCAGGAAGATGGATCTCTGAGTTTGAGAACAACCTACAGAGAAATCCTGTTTTGAAAAACCAAAAAACCAAAAAAAGAAAAGGAAGAGGAGGAGGAGGAGAAGAAACTACAGACTCATCGCCCTGAGGACACTGGGCAGCACCAGAGTTCAGTATAGTATAGTTTGGAAAGATGTTCCTGCCTCACTGTCAAAGTAAAGAGGAAGATATAAAGATTATGGTCTCCTAATGGCAGGGAACCATCTCCACTGGCATCACGGAGCCTTGCTTTTCTCATCTGGAAAGTGGGGTCAATCTCACTGGCTACCCACAGGGTTGGTGAGGGAATGAGATGACCCAGGTGCTGGGCTCTGTGCTGCCCACAGCAAACAGGAATTATTACTGCTGTGGTGAGACTGGTTTGTGCAAGTGTGTATGCAGATAAGTGTAATACATGCTCAAGGCTTAGAGAAAGTTCTGGAAGAACGCCCAAGTCTTCACAATGTTTTATCCAACAAGGGGTAGGACCAGAAAAGGAAAATCCCCTTTTTACTTTAGATGCTGTGTCAGGTGCCATCTGGAAATTATGTTTCACGATTATAGCTATGATCTGAGTGCTGGGGATGGAATCCCAGGTCTTATGCTTACAGAGAACTTAAGAACCTTTGAGAGTTCCCCACAATCCCCCCATGCTGAGGCCTAAGTGGCTGGCCCAGGGTCCACTGATCTGCCCAGCCTCCCACTACCCAGGACTTCACACTCCTTCTCAGGGAGGCTCAAGGCCTGTTTCCTCTTCTCAGGGTGAGGGAGGCCAGGCATAGCAGGGGGCATGGCTTTGCACCTAACTTAACCTTCTCCACAAGCCATGGTGCCCTCCCAGGTTTCCTTCAAATGGGCATGAGCTGGGGTGCGGTTCAGTGGGGGATGCTCACCTACACGCATGAGCCCCTAGTTCCATCACTGGCACCGCAATACAAACAGACAGAAAGGCAGACAGATAGGGCTGACAATAAGCCTAACATTTGGAGCTAACAGTCCGTGTGACAGGGCAGAATTGGTTTCTGATAAACACTCTCCTTACAGAGAACAGAGGAGCGGCGCGAGAGGGGTTGGAGGGGCCTTGAATGCCAAACACAAGCTGGATGCTCACAAAGGATCCCCAATTGTCGCTACAACAGAGTGAAGTAGAACATGGCTGCACACATCAAAGATGAGACCAAGGTTCAGAGAAGCCAGAGGCTGGCCCAAGGCAACAGAAGAAAGACAGGGTGCCAGACATGCCCCTGGACCCTGCCCACCATGTGGATGGCTGCCACCTCCGGAGATACCACAGGAGTCAAAGAGTGATCACAGGCCTGGGGCTACAATGCCAGGGCAGGTGCCAGCTCACCTTTTCCTAAGCACACACTAGACAGGACTCGGTTTACCCCTCCAAAGTTGAAATGGCATGATCGTTCCTGCTTAACAGAGCTTGTTGTAGGGAGGATGCAGGGTAGTGGCTCAACAGGCATGAAGTGACCAACCAGTATCTGCTGATGGTGTCATTTCTGTGCAAGACCTGTCCTGAGCTCTGACCCCTTTTGATTGTTGTCACCACCAAACAAGGACCTTCCACAGCCTCACCAAGCAGCAAGGGACAGACCAGGAAAGGGATCAGAAAGTCCTAGTCCGTAGACAGTACAGATTCTAGAGAGAACAAGAGACGACATTCTAGAGACCTGGATCAGGGGTTAAAAGTGTGCACTGCCTTGCAGAGGCCCCACTCAGTTCCCAGCACCTACACTCCCAGAGAGCTCACACACACCTGTAACCCCAGTTCCAAGGGCCTCTGTGTGGCACTGGCACTAATGTGTGCATACCCACACACAGACACACATACACACGATTTAAAAATATATATACACCTTTAAAAAAGAACACACTGAAAAGCAGTCATACACAAAGTAAATTTTACACAAGGACAGTAAGCTAAGCTGTAACCTATTTACACACCATTCGTGTGGAAAAGGAAACAAGGAAAGCTTAGCGTTATAAACAGCCACTATTCCCATAAAACCTGCAAGCTGGACTTGAGCTCTGTAAAACCCTAATGCAGCGCCAGGCTGTGGTTGCCTTTAATCTTGGTACTCAGAAGGCCGAAGCAGGCAGATCTCTGTGGCTTCAAGGCCAACTTGGTCGCATAGTGAGTTCCAGGCCAATCAGAGCTACATACTATGACCCTGTCTCCAAAAATAAAAATTAAAAGAAAGACCCTAATGGAATTTATAAAATACATTTTTATTTTATATATACAAGTATTTGCTTTCATGTACATATGTGCACCTTGTTGTGTCTTGTGCCCAAAGAGACCAGGAAAGGACATTGGGTCCCTGGGAATTGGGATACAGACAATTGTGAGTCACCATGTGGGTGCTAGAAACCAACCCCAGATCCTCCGTAAGCGCAGCCAGTGCTTTTAACTATCTTTCAAGGCCTGATTTTTTTTTTTTTTTTTTTTTCTTTTTTCTGTGAGTCAAGTTTTTGGTTGTTGTGCTTGCTTTTGTGTTTTTGTTTTGAGACAGGTTCTGGCTGTCCTGGAACTTACCACGTAGACCAGGCTGGCCTTGAACTCACAGAGATCCTCCTGTCTCTGACTCCTGAGTGCTGGGATTAAAGGCGTGCACCACCATGCGTAGCATGAGTAATATTTTAAAGACTTGTTTCTTTAGAAAAAGAAGACAAAGCAGTCCACATAAAAACTAAAAATGTAGAGGCACACACTTGTGAACCCAGCACTCAAGAGGCAGGAAGATGGTGAGTTCAAGGTCATCTCGAGCTACAAAGAGACCCTGTCTAGAGAAAAAAAAAGGCTGGGCCTGGTGATGGTTGCACACACCTTTAACCCCAGCACTCGGGAGGCAGAGGCAGGTGGATCTCTGTGAATTGGAGGCCAGCCTGGTCTACAGAGGGAGTTCTAGGTCAGCCAAGACTACAGAGAAAACCCGGTCTCAAAAAACCAAGAAAAAAAAAAAAAAAAGAAAGAAAGAAAAGAAAAAGAAAAAAAGTCTGCCTGGCTTGATAAACAAATTTAAACTAGGAAAAACATTTGCAGCTCATATGATGGACGAGAGCGTTTTCTTAATATATAAAGAGTTCACACAAGCTGAAAAAATAACCGCAGACAGTGCACAGGAAAAGCAAACTGAGAGAGCCTTAAATACACCACAAGACTCAACAGACACGCACAAGCCGAACCACACCAGCCACCAGCAACAGCAGAACCCACATGCTCCCCCAGTAGGCATGGCACATTCTCCAAGTCAGACCATATGCTATGCCATAAAACAAGGCTCAATAAATTTAAAAGAAACGAAATCATACAGAGCGTGTTTCCAGTCATGGTGGAGCAAAACGAATCGATAACAGAAAGAGACCGGGGGCCTCACAGGTGAAAACTACTGAGGAAGAAAACACAAAAATAATTAGAAAATACTTAGAAAAGAAGGTGACCACACAGAACAGCAAGACTCTTGATGTGGTAAATAGAGAACTTTGCAGTGTAAATGTCTCGCCCCAAAAGGGAGGTCTCCAATCAACACACTGACCGCCACTGTCTAAACAAACCAAACTTGAGTGAGCAAATGAGAGAAACAATAAAGCTTGGTGTGGAAATGATAGAGCAGGAAACAGGGGGAAGAACCAGCAAAAGCGAGCTAATGCTTTGAAAAGGTCAGCAATAGCCACTGAACAAGAAAGAAAAATACCCAGGTTGGGATGAAAGCAGATTATCAAAACCCTTAAAGAAATAAAATGTGCAGGGTGAGGTGACGCCTACCTGTGATCCCTGCATCCGGAGGCTGAAGCACGAGGGCCGTGAGCTTGAGGGTAGCCTGAGCTACATAATGAAAACTTGTTCGAAGGGTAGAGGAGACTCAGGCATCAGGTTCGCTATCAGAGGACCTCTTGTAGAAGTCAAATCTCTCCTACCACGTGGGTCCTGGGGTTTGAACTCAGGTCATCAGGCCTGGAGGCAAGCGTCCTTATCTGTTGAGCCACCTTGTTGGCCCCAAACCAGTAAATTTTTTATTTGTGTATGTCTGTGCCTGCATGTGTGCATGCCACTCACGGAGGCCAAAAGAGGGTGTCAGATCCCCTGAAGCTGGGGCTACAGGTGGTCGGTCATACGCCTCCCAACGTGGGTACTAGAAATTGAATTCAGATCCTCTGGAAGAGTAGCACCATTACTAACCACTGTCTCAAAAGAAGGGGGGGATAGCTTTATTGATAAATTCCCTTGAGCTTTCCTGAATAACTGGGAGGTTTCAATGGTGGATTGGACCAGATACTCAGGGAGAGTTAAGGTCAATTCTCCATGAGGGCACATTTCCAACTCACTCCATGAAGCCAGTGCTCCCTGACACTGGAACTCCACAAAGACATCATAAGCAAACAGCAGACTGATATCTCAGAATCCGGAGGTAAAGCTGTCCACAAACAGCCAGCAAACTGCCTCTGGCCGCATAGGGAGAGACTGCGCCAGGCCAAGCATCCCTCTATCCAGGGTACACGTTAGGTTTCATTTCTAAACACCAGTGACTAACACACCACCCTACAGAAGAAACCCACATGATGACCTCAGCGTGTGGTGATATAAACACACGAACAAGATGTCTGATGTAACCCCACACCCTTTCACCACAAATCACACCTGAGATTCCAACATCCAGAAAGCAGAGTCAGAAAGATCACAAGTTTTGAGACTATCCTGGGCACTGTGAGAATCTATCGAATAGCACAGGGTGGGGAGAGGGGAGAAGAGGATGAGGGAGAGGAAGAGACAAGGAAGCTGGGGGAGAACAAGTGGGGAACTACCTCACCTGACAGAGGACATCTAGAAAAGCCACAGCTCACGTGGTGTTAATGGTGACAGACAGGAAAGCCCAGATGTCCCCAGCTGCATGTCTGGTTGAAACTGTACTTAGGGCTCCAGCCAGGGCAGCTAAGGAGGAGAGCAACATACAAAGCACTCAGGCTAAGAAGGAAGGCGGCAAACTACCTCAGCTTGCAGATGACACTGTTGGTTTGCTTGTTGGTTTTCTTTTGAGAAGTCTCAGGTAGCCCAGGATGGCTTCGAGTGCCAAGGCTAGCTCTGAACTGATGGTCCTGCCTCCATCTCTTAAAGTCTAGAATTACAGGCATGCACCGCCATGCTGAGCCAACATGATCTCATAGAGAGAAACTCTGAGGATTCTACTAAAATCTCAGAACTAGTGAGTGAGTTCAGGAAGGCTGTACATTACAGAATCTACATGTGAAAACAGGACTAGTGAGAAGGATGGCTCCGTGGGTAAAGGTGCCTGCTGCCAAGCCACAGCCACACATTCTGATGGATTCTCCAGGACCCACATGGTGGAAGGACAGAACCAACTCCTAAAAGTTGTCCTCTGACCTCCACTTACATGCCCTGGCACATGCACACACAAAATAAAAATTTTAAAACCCTTTTTTAATTGAGCTTGGAGCTTAATGGTACAGTGCTCACCAAGCATGTACACGGCCTTGGGTTCCATCCGCAGCCCCACAAAATGCAGACATGTAGGCCAGTCTGGTCTACAAGCGAGTTCCAGAGTAGCTAGGACTGTTACACAGAGAAACCATGTCTTGAAAACTAAAAAAAAAAAAAATTTAAAATTAAAAAAAGAGAGAGAGAGAAAGAGAGAGAAAGAAAGAATCTAGAACAAAATCAACAAAAGAAAGGTAAGACCTAAGCTCCCAAGAGTTAGGAACTTGCTCCAAGAAATTAAAGAGCAATTAAAGGAAAGCTACCCTGTCCACAGGTCAGAGAGCAAATAATGTGGGCTGGGGGGGGGGTGCTGTCAGCAAAACCTGCCATACAACCATGAAGACCTGAGTGTGAGCCCCAGCGCCCACTGCCTGGAAGCCCAGCTGTGTGAAGCAGCGGGGGCTCACTTGCAGCAGCCTAGCCTATGGAAAGGCCAAAAGTCAGTGGGAGAACCTGTCTCAACCAACAAAGTAGATGGCACCTGAGGAATGACACCTAAGGAGCCTCATCCCGTCACATACTCACACATGCATGTGCACCTGTGCACACTTGCACACACAGAAAAGATAGCAATACTCCATGCTGAGGTGGTGGTGGCGCACGCCTTTAATCCCAGCACTCGGGAAGCAGAAGCAGGCGGATCTCTGTGACTCTGAGGCCAACCTGATCTACAGAGTGAATTCCAGGACAGCCACGACTACACGGAGAAACCCTGTCTCGAAAAACCAAAAGAAGACAGCAATACTCCCACTCAATCAACTGAGGTGGCACAGTCCTGCCACAGTCCCAGCCGACTTCTCTACAAAACCTAATAACCTGACTTAAAAATACATATGGAAAGTCGAGACACCCAGAATTTTCAAAGCCATCCTGAAATGGAAAACACAGTTTGAGGAGCTGCACCTCTTAGTTTCAAAACACATTATAGACCTGAGGGCATTACTACGGCATGGACTGCAGCCCCCACAGCCGTACAACCCAACGGAACATAGCACCAGAGACACAGCTTCAGGGCTGACTAGATGGCTCAGCAGATAAGGTAATTGGTTCATAAGCCTGGTGAACTCAGTTCCATCCCCAGAACACACACACAAGCAGCAGAGAACTGGCTCCCCAAAGCTGTTCTCTGAGATCCGCATGTGTGTCACTTAAAATCCTGATGGTCTTAACAAAGCAAAGAGAGGAGCCAGGAGATGAATAGCAGGACTGGAAGCCCAGCATGTGGGAGATGAGGCAGAAGGACCATTAATCAGAGGCTAGCCTGGGCTACATAGTACAGCAAGTTATGGCTAGTGTTAAGTGTTAACTAGGCAGAATCTAGGCTTACTAGGAAGACAGGCCGGTGGGAAAGTCGGTGGGATACACGCCCACTATGGGTGGTAATTCCCTGGCTGGGGTCCTGGATTCAGAGCTGGACAGCAGCCTGCATACACCCTCTCTGCCTCCAGACTGTGGATGAACAGTACCAGTGGGGCCAAGCTCCTGCACCTTGATTCCTTGCCATGATGGACTGTGCTCCTGAGCAACAAACCACAGCCCTGTCTCCCTTACATTGCTCCTGACAGAGTGCTTTTTCAGAGCCACAGGAAAAGCAGCTAAGATAACCCCTGTCCAAAAGGAAAAAGACAACCCAAAACAAGAAGATATTCCCTAATCAGGTAACAGGGGTTCATATCCACAAGATATAAAGAAACCTAGACCAGCAAGATGGCTCACAGGGATAAAGTCCAAAGATTTTAGTTCAACTTCCAGGACCCACATGGTAGAAAGAGCAAAACAACTCCCCAAAACTGTCCTCTGACTATCACATATGTGCCATGACACTTGGACAACACACACACACAAAAGAAAGAAAGAAGGAAAGAAAGAGAAGGGGAAGGAAGAAAGGAAGGAAGGGAGAAAGAGAAAAAGAAAGAAGGAAGGAAGGAAAGAGAGAGAGAGAGACAAGAAGAAAACAAATCAATATTTAAAAAATAAATTCTGGCTGAGCGGTGGTGGCGCACATCTTTAATCCCAGCACTCTGGTGGCAGAGGCAGGAGGATCTCTGTGAGTTCAAGGCCAGGTCTACAGAGCAAGTTCCAGGACAGCTAGGGATGTCACACAGAGAAACCCTATCTTGGAAAACAAAATGAAACAAAAATATTCTAAGGCTAGAGAGATGGCTCAGTGGTTAGGATCAGAGTTCAGTTCCCATATCAGGTAGCTCAGAACCACTGACAGCCTCTTCTGGCCTGGAGGGCACCTGTACTCATACACACACACGTGAAAGTTTAAAGAAGAAAAAATCCTGGCCTGGGGGTTAAGTGGCGGAGTGCTTGCCTGGCATGGGGGGGTGGCTAGATGTGAACCCCAGCACTACAGCAGTTGCCTGGCATGAGTGGGGACCTAGGTGTGAACCCCAGCACTACAACTGGACAACAATCACAATTCAATTTAAAACGTGCAAAGGACACAAACAGACATTTCTCCCAAGAACCAGCCTACAGCCGACATACAGAAAGCGCATTGCCAGCACCCACAAGAAAAGGCAAGTCAGTCATGTGAGATGCTGTGTCCCACCCACAGGACATCTGTCATCAGAAAGGCAGCCAGCACCAAGCACTGTCAAGACATGGGGTGCGTGGACCTTTCTCTCTTGCTGTGGGACATCAAGCGATGCAGCTCTTGGAAAAACAGTATGGCCTTCCTTTAAAAGGTTCGATAGACTTACCACACCATCCAGGAAGTCCACTCCCAAGTACACATCAGCAGCAGTAACAAGATACAAGCACACAAAATCCCACACCCCACTGCACACAGGGCAACATTCACTGTGGCCTCACACTGAAACAACCCAACACCCATCAACTGATGAACACATGATTAGAATGTACACCTGCTGGGTACAATGGGAGGAGTGACACTAGGCTTAGAGCTCATGGCTGTGCCCCACCACTGCCCGAGTTCCACTTGGAAAGTCTTTCTGTCTCCTCTTTCCATCTCCCTTGGTTTGGTACTCGGGCACTGTTGGGCATCCTTGCTTCATCTGAAGTTCCTTAACTCCATGCAGCTGGCTGGCAGATTGTCTGTCACAGAGTCCACCTGGATTCCTGGCCTCCAACTCAGGAAGCATGGTTTTCCCTTATTCTTATCCATCTCCCTCCTCCTGGCACCCAAGGTCTTTAGCCTGCTTGTTTGTCTCTCAAATTCCAATAAAACTCCCCACCAGTTTCAAAATAAAACTGTACATTAGAGAGACATGGTAACTTCCACGTCCATCACAGCAGAATTCATAACAGCCAAGAAACAGTCCAATATCGACCAACCGATGAATAAAGAAAGGAGGAAGCTGTCATTTGAATCAACATGGAGAGAAGTGGAGGACATATGGAAAGTGAAATATGCCACGTACCAGAAGTCCCACCTGACCTCACTCACAATGTGGAGCCTCACATTACCATCAGGAGCTGGAGAGACAGCAGTTAAAAGTATTTGCTGCTCTTGCAGAGGGCTGGAATTCAGTTCCCAGCACCCATATGGTGCTTCACGACCACTGCAACTCCAGCTCCAGAGGAAGGATGCCCTCTTCTGGCCACCTCAGGAACCTGCACTCACATGTACATACACGCACATATACACATATTTAAAGTAAAAAGAAACACTTTTTAAAATGTTGACATCATGGGCTGGAGAAATGTCTCAGCGGTTAAGAGCACTGGCTGCTCTTCCAGAGGTTCTGGGTTCAATCCCAGCACCCACATTGCAGTTCACAACTGTCTATAACTGGAGTCCTATGGGACCCATTGCCTTCTTCTGCTGTACAGATATACACATGGAGACAAAGCATCTAAATACATAAAATAAATAAATATTTTTAAAAGAAATGTTGACATCATAGAAGCTGGGATAGAACAGTGTTTGTCAGAGGCTGAAGAGGAAAGAGAAAACAAGGGGATGGGGAAAGATGGATCAGTGTGCAGAATGTTCTAGGACTAAGGTCCCTGTGTTCCCGTCCCCGAGCAGCTGCGTGCCAACAGGTAACAATGCACTGCACATTTTAAAAGCTGCAAGAACTGATTCTGTTCTCACCCAGAAACACTGAGAGGTTAAGACAGACAGGATCACTCAGGTCTGACCATTATAAAGTGCACACACACACACACACACACACACACACACACACACACGCTGTGGCTCAGGGTAGAGCAATTGCCTAGCAGGGGTCTCAGCACAGAATCAATCAATTACATATTATCTATAAACACATAATTTTTATGTAAATTTAAAGATATTTTTATTACATTTTTGAGATTTATTATTTTATGTATTTTGTATGCACCCTGCACATACCTTGCACTCAGGAGGGCAGAAGGGGGTGTTGGATCTCCTGATACTGGAGTTTCAGGTGGTTGTGAGCCATCATGTGGGTGCTGGGAATTGAACCTAGGTCTTCTGGAAGAGCAGTCAGTGCTCATAACTGCTGAGCCATATCTCCAGCCCCTACAGCGTGTGTGTGTGTGTGTGTGTGTGTGTGTGTGTGTGTGTGTGTGTGTGTGTGTGTTTGGGGGAAGGGCACTCCTGACACTCCTGTTGTGTGTATGTGGAGGTCACTTCTAAATGTGGGCTCCAGGGATCACACTCAGGTTGTCAGCATTTTTACTCATAGAGCCGTTTCACTAGCCCTCAGAAACATTTTAATGTGTTAGAAATAGATCCATGTAGGGTCTGGGGAGATGGGTCAGTGGGCAAAGCGCTTGCCGTGCAAGGCTGGAGCTGAGATCAGACGCCCAGCACTATATAAAGCCAGCCATGGCAGCACATGCCTGTGACCCCAGGGATGGAGGCAGTGACAGGCAGATCCTGGGGACTTCCCAAACTTGTCTAGCTGAGACAGTGAGGTGCAGGTTCAGTGACAGACACCACCTCAAAAAATAAGATAGACAAGTGATTGAGGAAAACAGCAAACTTCAGCCTCCGAGTGTGCTCATGTGCATATATACATCCACACAGAGAGACAGAGGACAGAGACAGACAGACAGACATAAGGGCATAGCCACACGATGAAATATTATTTGATAAGAAGACGTCTTGGCACAGCTAACATGATGCCCTAACTAAGTAGATCTTAAAAATAGTATGCTAAGTGAACAGAGCCAACCAACTCTGATGAGACCATGCGATGGACTGCTCAGATGGATTAATGTATTGGGAAATTATCTTTTATCATTGTGATTTTTTTTAAGCTATTCTGGAAAACAGTGTTCGATCAACAGATTGGCAAATTGATACTTCTATAAGTTAGCCTCAAATTCAATAACATCTCCAGTCTGGTAAGAGAGAGGGGAAACTAGGGAGGGTAGGACACAGAGCTATTGCTTCTCCAGAAGACACTCTGTTAACACGACCCAAATTATAACCACAGAATCAGATCATGAGTTCAAGACAAGCCTGGGCTTCACAGTGAGCTGAAGGCCAGCCTAGGCCACCATAAATTGTAAGTCAGCCTGAGTTACACAGTCAGTTGGAGGTGAGCCTGTGCTTTATAGTGAGTTGGGCTACCCAGCCAGTTGGAGGTTAGCCTACGCTACATAGTTCACGGTCAGCCTAGACTACATGAGACACATGACCCCTCCCACAGCCAGAAACTGACACACACCCAGCTTACCTGCCTCTGATCAGATCCTGGCTCAGCCTGTCATGGTGGCACAGGCCACTCAGTGCCTTCAGCCTCCGTATTCTGTCCTGCAGAAGGATGTTCATCAGTGACGGTAAACCACAGTCTCTGACAGTCAGTCATCAATGTTACTATGGACACCAGGTGACTGTCCTAGTCACCCAGAGCCTTATAGTGGGTGTGCGTGCAGAGCAGCGGAGAGCAGACAGGCTTCCTGCAGAGGCAGCCCCACGAAGGGCTGCGGGGAGGAGCAGGGTCCCCCCAACAGAGTGGGGTCTCTGGCAAAAGGAGTCTTTCCATTACCCATCCTTGAAAGATCACCAGGCTGAGAACCTGCTACATACCAGCTGGGCTGGCTGTAGCCAAGGGATGGGACACAAAGAGGGTGCTGTGGCCAGCAGAACCTCACCCAGTCCCCATCCCACAAATCAGGAGAGGGACTGACTGTTCAAAGTCACCCAGCACTCTCAGTCCTTCCTCCTTTCCTCCTAGCCCAGAGGACAAACCCCATAATCTATCTAAATTGGGGGCTCTCAAAGGAGGGTGACTCCTAGGGACAACACTCCACACATGTGTCCAGGATGTCCTGCCTCACCCCTTTGCAGTCAGCTCCTTTCTGTAGATGAGAAAACTAGAGTACAGAGAGGCTCAGCTGTTTCCCTAAGGTCACCCAGCAGCTAAGAGACAGCATTAGGAAGCAATCATGGATTGTCTGGGACCCACAGTCTTGTATACCCCAGGGACCATCCCATGGTGAAGGCACCAGCAGGGTCTGCATCTACCATTGCCCATTCTGCCTTAGGCTGTTCTCAGCAAGGCCAAGAAACCAGAGTACTGCTGAGCACTGGGAAAGTAGGTATGTCTGCCATGTAGGAATGAGTAGCGGGTGGCAGACAGACTGGGCAGTGCAGGGGTCCCCACAGGCACCTACTCAGTCAGGTCAGGGGAGCATCATGGTTTGAGGTCCAGACAAACCCTTAGAACCCTCCTTGGGTGTCACCCTAGCCCACAGGCTGTTGGCAAGGAACCTTCCCCTCTGACCCTCATTGCCAGGTCCCCAGTTCTCCCAGGCCTGGCCACAGGGACAGCCAGCCTTGTCTGTTTGCAGAGTTACCAGGACATACTCAAAGAAGCTAAGTCAGGTACCTGGGCCACCAGCTGAAGTCCCAGTTGTCTTCCAACCCTCTTCCCAAGAGCTGTAAGATCACGGGCCAGCTCATTTTTCCAAAGGGGAACAGAGACCAGACAGAAAGAGGAGTACACATTCCGGGTGGT
>JAQHUG010000077.1:7395851-7416052 GCA_028555095.1 Dicrostonyx torquatus
TCCTGCAACAGGCTGCCCTCAGGGGCTGCAAAAGGCTCCAAGAGAAGAGCGCACAGCTGGGTTGGGTTTGCCTGGAACCCAGCAAATGCAGACTCCTAGGCAAGACAGGAGCAATGGAACAGAGACAGACCCTCCTGTAAGAGTTAACAGCACCCAGAATGAGATCTCAGCAGCCCGCAGCCGCGTGGTTTTACATCCAAAGCCAGGGTCCAGAAAACACTTTCCATGCTGTCCCGGAAAGAGGCAGGGAGGACAGGCAGGGAGGACAGGCACGGAAGACAGGTAGAGGTGGTTGGAGCTGTCCCAACTTAGTGGAGAAGCTGTTGGCATAAGGCCTAAGGGACACCCCAAGATGATTGATTAATGAGCTCAGGGAGGTCCCTTATCACTGTGTGACTCTAGACAGGCCATACTTCCTCTGGGCGTCAGCCAGTGTCTGGGCACAGAATCTCTGACAGGCTCAGGGTGAGGGAGTCATCTTGGTGGGACACTGAGGTAACAAATTCCAGTCTTTTCCCAGTCTCTCCAAGGTCATCTGGGCGGCCCCTCCCCACTGGTGGCAGGCGGGTGGGCCCTGAGAGGGCCTGCCAGCCGGCCCCTGCCCACGGTGCCCGCTGTTCCCTGCCAACAGCTCTGGTTGCTTCTCAACTCTGGGAACACAGTGCCCCCTCCTCCCCGCCCACACCCAGGTGGCATCTCCCTTGGGGACATGGGTGGGCAGGAACACCAAGTGGCCAGGTCCCACTGCACAAGCAATCCTAAGCTCCACCCCCACCCCTGAGTCCTTTCCCTTTCCATGAACTGAGGGAGTGGGGGCACTGGTCAGCAAGATGGTCCCAACACTCCCCTGCCTGCTGGGGCCACTGCTGTTCCATCTCCCTCCACCCCCCTCCCACTGCTTCATCCCTAAATGAGTCTCCAGCAGCTGGGCCTCTGCACAGGCTGCTCCCTCCTCAGGGGCCAATCATCCAACCTCACCTATCCTTACCCAGATGAAAAGAAAAGAGTTTCCTCTCTTTATCTGGGCTAAAAGAGCCCTTCCTCAACATGAGGATTAAGAGCAGAACCATCTTGGTTCAAAACCCAGCTCCACACCTTCCTTACTGTGTGACCCTGGCACACTTTCTCAACCTCTCTGTGTCTGTTTCCTCTCCTGTATAATTAGAAGACACAAACAGCCTACTTTAAAGAACGGCCACAAGAATAAAGTAAGTTCCTGTCTGTGAAGCCCTGAGAACAGGACCCAGTGCCCAGCGAGCACACTCTGTGCATCTACGGCCCATCGGAACCGAGGCTACTGTGTGGGGCACCTACTGAGAGCTAGGTCCTGGGGTTGTGTGGCCACTCAGCACAGCAGGAAGCTGCCCATGCGACCCACCAGCAAACTGTACCAGGGAAAGAGGAGGCTGCTGGTAGAAAGAAATGGTGGACTTTGGGCAGATTACAGATTCGTAGTTGTGCAGAAATACACTGGACATGGGACACTGGAGGTGGCCTCTAGCATGACATGAGGGAGAGCCAGGGAAGGGGTGGGGCCAAGCGCTCTGCTATGGCTCCTCGATACAGGCAGAAGACGCTACACTAAATAGTGAACAACGCCTGAGCACTCCAGTACTCAGTACCCAAGAACTACAAAAGACACCCCACCCTAGGCACCCGACTCCATCCCTCAGGTCTGCCTGCTGTCTTCCTCCTCCATTCTCCCCTCTCCCAACCTGTTCCTCAGACTCTTGATGTTGCTCAGACACTCCAAGCATGCCCCTGTCTCAGGGCCTTTGCATGGGCATTCCCTCCCTGAGAGCTGTAAGCCCACCCCGCTCCCAGTGCCAGCCAGTGTGAGCACCATCCTGGCTGCCCATCCAGATCCGCTACCTGGTGTATGTATAGAGCCCACAGCACTTGGCTCCCTCTAGCAGACCATGCACACTAATCCCTTGTTTGCTGCTTTTCTGGCCACCCTGAGGGTCGATAAACCGCAAAGGCAGGGATTGTGTCCAGCTACTTCTCTAATGTGTCTCCAGCCTCCAGAACACTGTCCAGGGCAAAGAAGCGCTCAGTGTACATGGCCAGATGAAGGATGGATGCGTGGATGGATGGTTGATGGATAATTGGATGGATGCATGCATGGATGGTAGGTGGATACACGGACAGAGAGGAAGAAGGATGTAGATGGATGGGTGAAGATGACGAGGTAGGTGGACAGATGGACAGACAGATGGACGATGACAGGGTGGAGGGTAGATGAGTGGATATACAGTAGATGGACAAGTGGGTGGCTGGGTAGTTAGGGATATAGCTGGGCTCCACCTAGAACCTCCCAGGAAGAAGAGGCAGCCTAAACCATAGGTCTATTCATCCCAGAAGCTGAGTCCCATCCCCAGGTCTCCCTGCATCCTGCACTGCACAAGCTCCCAGCAGAGACTCTGACCACCCAACTTACACAGGCAATGTAAAATATAAAGCAGCTCCAGTCCTGGGCCCCACCCAGCACAGGCCTGGGCCAGGAACTGGGCGGGAGGTGGGGGAGGGTGTCTGCCAAGTGAGTAAGGAGTGAGGAGTGAGAGAGGGTGCATGGGGGCGGGGGAGCAGGCAGATCCAAGGGCCACAGCAGTCAGAGCATGTCTGGTCCTGCATTCTCAGTACAAGCATGCTGGGGGCTGTCAAGCCTCAAACCGGCTCCGCGAGTGGTGCTGGGCAGAGTGCCTGCAGGCTGCAGCTGGTCCTGACAAAGGTGGAGGGGGTGCTTTTGGACCCTGGACCTGCAGCCTGGGAAGATACAAGCTAAGCAAGTGGAAAATGAGGTTCACAATGCAAACCTGGTGCAGAGCGAGCAGTCCCTGACCTGTGCCATAAAGAACAAGATCCCTTCCCACTGGGCTGAGTCCTAAGCCTGGAAATCCCAAGTGTCCACCCTGTAGTTTTCAGGCACAGCTCCCCAGGCCAGCTATGAATGCAGTCCTAACACAAAGTTGTAACTTGCCTAAAACAAGATTTCCCCCATTTTGTTTCACTTTGGTTACTCAAGAGTCCCTGGTGCGTGAACGATATAGATGACAACACTATGTGCTGGAAATCCAGCTTCTAGGATGAAGGAGGGCAAGGCCTGGAAGTGAGTGGAGCCTGCACAGGACAAGGTGAGCTGGGCCCTGGAGGTAGGCGACTAAGTGACCCAGCTCAGAAAGCTGACCTGCTCTGCCAGACTAGGAGGCCTTCTGTGAACCGTGGTGCCCTTCTGGACTGCTTCCCCATGTGGGAAGAGGCTTTGGACTCTGATTCCAGGAACCGTCAACCCCAGGGTGCTGAGATATCTCAAAGAAATTCCACCTTGCTCCGAAGTCCAGCTGTGGATGCACAGGCCCTAGCGCCCCAGACCCCTGCAGTGACTGAGAGAGAGACTTTAACAGCAGAGGAAACTGAGGCTCAGTACACACGGCAGGATGGAGTCAAGCTTTCCCCAGCCTAGAGGGATACTGAGCCATCTCCCCTTAAAATCGCTGGCTAGGATTTGAGGACGGGGTCTGTATTCTCTAAAGCCATACGTCTCCTAGGCCTTGACAGTTCAAACCCAGCCCTGCCCACTGGTTCCAAACCTTGTCAGCCCCAGCTCCCAACACTTTCATTCCTTCTCTCGTGCACCACCAAACTGGGGCAGAAAGCATCTCCGAAAAGCGGATCTGAATCCTTCAGTCCTTGACCTCACCACAGGCCCCACCCTAAAGGAAAGACCAAGTCTTTTCAGGGGCCTCAAAAATCCACTGGTCCCCACACCAGCCCTATTCTTCCCCCCATTTCCTTCTACTGTACAGGCCAATAGCTCTCCCTTCCCGGGAAACAGCATGTTCCTGCCACAGGGCCCTTGCCCAGGCCATCCTCTTTGCCCTGAGTTTACTCCACCACCCTCCATGCATACACACCTCACTCCCTCACTCTCTCTGAGTCTTCAGGACCCATGCCACCTACTCCGATGGGCACTTCAATAGCAGCACCCCAGCCAACTCCACTCTCTTCCAGTCTCGGTTCAAAAGAGATCTTTTCAGGGGACATAAGGGTCCCGCAACCCTGCCTAAGGCCCTCCATTTCTCTTTCCTGGCCCGACTCTTCTCTCTGATACCAGCAATCTCTAAATGAGGGCAGGGCCACTTCTACTCCCTCACAGATGGCTATTTGGTGGTAAGTGTTGTATTAAAGCTTGCACTTAGTGTCGTGTGGTGGTGACACACGCCTTTAATCCCAGCACTTGGGAGGCAGAGACAGGCAGACCTCTGTGAAGTCCCGAGGCTAGCCTGGTCTACAGAGCAAGTTCCAGGACAGTCAGAGCTATACAGAGAAACCCTGTCTCAAAACAAACAAACAAACAAAACCTAGCACATAGCTGGAAGAGTTGGACACCTTCAGGACAGTGTGCCCAAAAGCATAGGCCCAGCAAGAGGAAGGTTTGCGGGGTAGAAGGAGGAAGGAAGATGGGCGAATGGGAAGATGAATGAGTGAATTAGAGGATGACAGTGGGTAGAAGGACAGATGCACAGGGCACCCACAGTAGGCTTGGGATTTGCCAGAGATGCCTAGGCCCCTGAGAAATGGTCAGGACAGGGAAGAGATACTGAGCTCCCCAGCCAGAACGGCCAGGATGTGCAACCCACCGGGTTCCCACTCTTGGCCTCAGAAAGCTCCTTCTCCCAGGAGATGGAGTGCAGAGGAGCAGACAGCCCTGCTTCCCAGGGAGGGGGATCCCAGGCTCCATCTGTCTCCCCACAAAGGGGCTTTGTCCTTGGAACTGAGAGCCTAGGGCGTCCGGAAACTGCCCCTTGGCAGCTCAGCAAGGCTTCGGCTCTGAGCCAGGTTCTCCCGGCACTGTGCAACACTGGACACAGCCCTCCAAAGGATAGCCTCCGTTTCTGTTGGGGGAGAAACTGAGGCTCAGGAAGGCAAAATCACTTAGCTAAGCTCTCTCAGCTAGAATCAAAATGAGGCTTCAAAGCCAGGCCTGTTGGGTCCCACAGTAGATAGTTCTCAGACCATAGGGAGCTCAAAAGAGGGTGAACTGTGCCTTGGGAGGCTCACCCAAAAGGATGAAGCCTGGACCTGGATCAGAGCCCACGCCAGGTGCCTGTGGAACCCACCACTGGATCCTCCTATTTCCTGAGGGCAGCGTGACCAAGAGATGCTGTGAGAGGGAACTGTGGCAGCCCTCCCTGCCCCCCACCCACCCACCCACGCTCTTACTATTCCCAGCCGGAACCACTCAGCAGGGTTCCCTGTGCCAATGCAGCAAGGCCACACTGCCTGAGCCTGGCATGACCCACAGAACTGGACACATCCCTGTTCCCGGGGGCCTTCCACCTCACAAGGCTGTGTGTAAACACTTCACTGTGTGCTTGGGGTGTCTACAGAGGGCAACCAGGTCCAGAAGCTCGCACACTGCACCATCAGCCCCCATCAGGCTTCCTCTCAGGCCAGCCTCTGTCCTCCACCCAGGGCTTTGATCCCTGTTTAGAACCCCAGCCCCACTTCATCCTCCTCTGCCCTCCGCCACCTATGCCTGCCCTGCTCCCATCACTCAAGACAACAAAGTTTGAGTGTGCCAGATGAACGAGGGCCCCTTCTTAGTACCTATACATGACCATAGCCCCAGGCTACACACACACACACACACACACACACACTCACGGATATACACATGCTACACTACACATACACACTTTAGCTGCTGGGCTCCCTGTGTCCAGCATGCCCTCACTCTTCTCTTTCTCTCATCAACTCCTGCTCGCCCTTTAAGTCTGGGTGTCACTTCCGGGAAGCCCTCCTGGCATGGCCAGGCTGCCATCATTTCCATGGTACCGAGCTCACAGCAGAGTAATCATCGGGGTCTGTACTTAGCTCCCCAGAGCACTGCTTCCAGAGAGTTCCAGATCAATCCCCAACACTGGCCATGTTGTCCTGTCCTCTAAAGAACATCTCCTCTCAGAGCCCGGGAGCAGCCTCCTGTGCCCCCTCCCCACCAGGTGTGCACCCCATCACTGGCTCAGACATCATCAGCTGCTAATCAAGGCCTATCCAGACAGCCCCAAAGGCAGGCAAGGCCTGTTCTGGCCATGATGCCCATGGATCTAAGGTGTGGGCAGTGGGTGGAGGGGGAGCTGCCTGCAAGTGGCCAACTGGTAACCAAACCCACATTGCTTCTAAAACTAGGGCACAGGATTGAAATGGGAACAGCAGAATTGTCCCCAAATAGAACGGTGGCTCATCTGGTTCCGGGCTTTTAGAACACCTGGAGGGGTGGGGGTGGGGAGCAGAAGGCAAATCTTGCAGTGGGGACCCACTCAACTTATAACCACCCGCCCCACCCAGATCCCAGGCTGCCCTGCCTGCAAGCCTTTGACCACACCATCCTCTGCCTGGGACAATCTTCCCTTCCTGCCCCTCGACCTAGACCATTGAGGCAAAACTTCCTAAAGCTGTAAGATATTTAAAGAGAAGGAGCTTGTGATCTTCCAGCCAAGCCAAGAGGAAAAGCTGCTGCCTCCTGACGTAGACAAGGACAAGGAAGAAGCTACTTTCCTGGGCCCCCAGCAGAGACAGGTGGAACAGGGCTGGCTTCTGCCTCCCTTGGGGACTAGGTACAGCTCAGAACAAAGTCCACAGGGCACAGTCTGGTCATCGAATACTTAGAAGGAACCTCCCAGCATTACCCTTTCAGTGCTATGTGACCCCAGGGGAGTCACTTTACCTCTCTGATCCACTTAGGAACTCACAGGAAAGGCAGACTCAAGACTCAGAAGCACGGGGGGTATGAGCCCAAGCGGGGAGAACCAACCTGGGGCCAGTTTCCTCATCTGCCAATCGAAGGTGCTCACTGGGTTCTATCTCCCTCACAGTTCTGCACAGGTAACTGCATATAAACTGTAAAGTGCTATACTGTTGGGAGTGATAATTACCACACATTTCCTTAGAGGGAGAGAAAACCAGCCTTGAGTCAGGACTTGCCACCTACAGACAGAGCTGGAGCCTTGAAAGACAGCAGGAGAAAGGGTAGAGGAGGCTCAGGGGAAAGACGGAGATATGTCAGCTACTAGAGACCTTGAGCAACAATGAGGTACCTAGCCCGTTGTAATGCTGGATCCTATAATTCCAACCCTCAGAAAACTGAAGCAGGAAGATTACTGCTGCCAGTCTGAGCTACAAAATGAGTTCCAAGACAGCCTGGGCTATATAGCAAGATTCTCTCTCTCTCTTCCTCTCTCTTCCCCTCTCTCTCTCTCTCTCTCTCTCTCTCTCTCTCTCTCTCTCTCTCTCTCTCTCTCTCACACACACACACACACACACACACACACCCCTGCCCAATAAAATAGGGGACCTTCACAGGACCTGTACAGGCAAAGGCATGGACACCCAACTATGTAGCTGAGTACAAAACCAGCCAGTGGCTGAAAGCACCTGCAGGGTAAACCACAACAGAGACACATGGAAGAAGGGAGACTTGGACTGAGGAAGGAACTCTGTCCTGACAGGCAACATCTCCAGCTACACAAAGCTCGGACCCTTCTCTGAGCCACCACAAGGAAAGTGCAGCTGTACCCAGGCCATGAGGACCAGCATGCAGAGAACCCGCTGCCCAGATGGCAGATACCTCCTAGGAAGGGCCCCACAAGTCAGGGGAGTCTTGGGCACTAGAGGTCATGGGACAGATATGTGATCAGGTCCTAGGAGCGGCAGGAAGAGGCGGGAGCTTGCCTCAGAGTAGCTAGATGGAGCTGGCAGGTTCCAATCAATGCAGTCCCTCCTAGATGTACAGGGCAGGACAACCAGAGTCCAAGGTGGCCAGGGCCAGCCCTGAGGGCTCCCAGATCAATTTGCCCTTCTGCCTCACCACAGAATCAACTTCCCTCACAGCCTCAAAACACCTTGAGTGGGCCCTGTGCCCAAACACTGGACAAACACTAGCGTGCCTGGCAGTCGAGCCACCTTCTCATAGCTATACTAGAGCTACACAGATTGGTGAAACTGAGGCACAGAGCAGTCATTTTTCCCACAAGCAGATGTAACAAGCAAGCCACTATGTCAGGATTCAAACCCAGAGTCAACTGCCTCCCTAGGCCTCACTACTGCCAAAAGATCAGGTACCTGGCCTATCCAATTCTCACCAGCCACAGTTACATGCCCAGGAAGTCATTGAACCCATAATCTGCCTAAGAAAGATGGCAGCCATACTGGGGACACTCAGCAGGAACCAGACATCCACAATCACTGAGACACCAGAAGTTCATGCTCACATCTCACTTGCTGGATGACGACAGCCACGGTCCTTTGCTTCTCAGAGCAGGGGCTCGTAATAGGAATAAAAGTTCCACCCACTCCAGGATAAGGAACAGAGATAGTGGGTCACCCTGCTGTGCTCCAGCTCTGGAGAACATAGTGTGTGGATACTGATATCAGATAAAGTCAAGTGGAGGCCACAAGTGGGCAGAGTGGCCTGAGAGACACTATCAGACTCCAGCAAGATTGCCGTGCCTCTTGGTGCCACCCCGGCCCTGTTTCCAGCCCCCAATGTCAAATTTGGCTGTGCTGGCTGCACAGTCCAGCAGCCCAAGGATGCCTAAGGACCCATGTCTACCATCACCAACAGTAGGCAGACACCCCCTGCCCCACCCAACTCCAGCTAGGACCCTGTCTCAGGTTCTCAAGCACAGAAAGAGCGCCACGGTAAAGATACTGAGGGCAGAACAGGAAGAGAAAAAACACAATCTTTTCTCACTTCTCCTTTCTAGAAATCCTTTGAGTAGTCCTAGGGGAAGTCACTCGTCCCAAGTCCCACAGCAATGAGTCGGAGAGATGGGGGTTCTGGCTTCCTGCTCTGGGATTCTCCCTAAATGCCTAGCCCTCTCTCTAGTCAGGCCATCTGACAATGTTGTGGTCATGAGCAGGCTGGCTAGTGGGGACAGACATACATCAAAAAAAAAAAAAAATTAGCATTTTCTTCCTAGCTGGGTCTTTCTCCTTCACCACCCCCACAGTGAAGAAGAAGGTCTGGATAGATCAGGAATGACAAACTCATAGCACACAGACTACACTTGCTAAGCTTTTGCCCAGAGCAGACATTACTAATTTATCACAGCACTGCTTCCCATGAAGCCAAAACTGGATGTCAGAGTGCTTCTCAGCACAGCACTCAGCTTGTGGAACGGGAGTTGGGGCTTCGTGTCTGAGCAGAGAAGAGAAAATACATATAACATACACTAAACAGTAGATTAAGCTGCTTACAGTTCTTTAGCAAAGAGGCCGTGATTTGACTCTGGGCTTACCAGTGGAGCGAGGCCTTGAGCAACAGGTCTCCTGAGCAGAGCCAGCTCCAGTGAGGGTCTGTGGGATCCCAGTCTCTCCCTGCCAGCTGCAAATCCACTATACAGTTTCAGCCTTAAGTCACAGGACTGGGACCAACTACTAGGAGGTACCCCATGCCCATCCTCTTGGGACATCCAGGGAGCCATGAGTCAGCCCTACTTTATAGATGAAGAAACTGAGACCCCCTCAAAAGTGATGGTTTCTCCCCATAAAGTCAGAAAGGGTTCCCATGGGGAAGTTAATGTACATAGGAGGCACGAAGGGCTGTGAAGTCTGGAGGACCACAGAGGGGACAGGAGGACCACAGAGGGGACAGGAGGGAGGACCTCAAACTGGCTGTAGCTCACAGGGGGGCCTCTACAGCGTTCTGAGACTCCAGCAGCACCAGTGCTGACTGTGGAGCTCAGAATCCTACAGCCCATCCCTGGCTGTCACCTGGGAAACCCTAGGCAAGTGGCCTTTGCTCTCTCGGTCTTAACAGTTTACATCCAGAAAGCTAGACTAGACCATCTCATGTGCACAACCCCCAGCCCGGCTTTCTGGCTCAGAGAGTGCGGGCTCACGGTCACCCAGCACATTGCTGTCCTTTCCTATCAGCATCCTCCTCTAGACAAGCTCTGCCCATACTGGGACCAACCTTCAGACCATGCCATCACCCACTCAAGGCCATGGCCACACGGATGGCCAGACTGAGCCCAGAGATACCAATGGACTTCCCAATGCCACATACAGACCATGGGTCCCATTTTCTAGGTATTTACTAATACCAGGAACAAAACCTTCTCTTAACCCTAACTGGAAAGGGAGAGATGGTTGGTCCTCATTTTCAGTGAAGAAACCAAGTCTCAGGAAGATACAGTGAAGGACCCAAAGACACACAGCAAATGGGATGGCCAGCAGTCAGAACTTGAACTCAGGCCTATCAGACGCGCACACACATGATCTCCAGTTTCCTGGCTGACCATCCCTGCCCTTCATCTCTCCCAAGCTTCCCCCCCCAACACTGTACTGTGCTTCCTGATCCCTGGGTCTCACCGCCTCTAACTTCATGGGTTGAACTCCTACTGTACCTTCAAAGCCCCAGCTTCTTGAGACCTGATCGGGCCCCCACAGAATATTGGAGGCCAGCCTCCACACCTATTCCATTAGCTCTGTGCCTTGGCCTCCAAGCTACTTCGCACAGCTCCCTGTGTAAAAATGAAAGATCCTTCTCAAGGCTTCGAGGAGCCCTCACAGAGACCAGCCCTACTGATAGCAGGCCCTGTTGGACCGTCCTCTTAGAGCTCCC
Source organism: Dicrostonyx torquatus (assembly GCA_028555095.1). Lineage (NCBI taxonomy): Eukaryota > Metazoa > Chordata > Mammalia > Rodentia > Cricetidae > Dicrostonyx > Dicrostonyx torquatus. The sequence goes on from JAQHUG010000077.1 coordinate 7,406,479, forward strand.
CCTTGTTTCTCCACAACAGGCATACAACCCCCCCCCCCCCCCGCAACACCTCAGGGCTCTGTACACAACCCTCCCTAGCTTCATGCCCAGGTACCTCCTACACTCTTCCTTCAAGATCCGTCTGTTCCCTAGACCTTGGCCTTGTCACAGCCATGATTATATATACTCATTTATCTGGTCACTTGGCTTATCCTCCATACTCCAGTGTCTAGGAGCCAAGGACCTGTTCACAGTTTCCCAGTAAGTCTCCAGGCAGATGACCTTCTGTGCAGAGAGGAAGAACACTGGCCCAGTTGCACTCTTGGCTAGCTGGCCACTGCTTCCTCCAGCTCAAGCCCCTCCCTTCTCCAGGAAGCTGTCTGGTCCTCCAACCACAAAGCTCACAGGCCCTAGAGCATAGTAAGTGCTCAATGTATGATCAGAGACCGTCGAGGACCAAACGGATAGCAGGGACAAAAATCATTTAACTGAGTCCTCCTACATCCTGAAGCTTAGAGGACCCAGACATGCCCCATTCCCACCCCCACAATCAGAATAAAAGCTCAAGCAGGAGGCAGCCTCTATCGGGAGACTGGTGGGGGGCTGGGAGAAAGGAACACAACCAGGAACAGAAGAGGATGGGGTGGGTGAGATAGGGTAGCCCTAAGGCTGAAAGGACAAGGATGAGCATGAGATAGGGGTGCTCCTGGCACTCATTCTCAGTGTGTACCCCAGGATGTAGGCAGGCGGTCAGCTGAGAGAGCTGACACGCTATAAGTCACTTCCCCTTGTGGAAAGGCCACCTCACCGGGACACACCCCATCTCCAGTAGGGCCTTATGACTCTGCCAGGTGGGGGTGATATGGGAGGAGCTTTTTCCAACAGTGCTTTGTGCCTGACCCCCACTCCCAGCCTTCACTGTCAACTGCAGGTTAAAGGGCAGCCAGCCAGCTCCTCTGACAGCTAGGCTCCGGTTCCAGCTGTGGACTGGGCTAGCCCCAGGAGTTCAGTGAACTCAGCAGCTCTGGTCATCATGGCTCCATCTGATTTATCCATCTGTCCTGTGGTGCGGAGGCTAGCACCAGGGCCTTGGGCACACAAAGTCTGTGCTCTACCACTGAGCTCCCTCACATCCCAACTGATCATTCCTCCCTGACAGGGCTGAGGCCAAAGGGAACCCAAAGCAGACCATGTTCACATAGCTTTGAGCCGCTGGGGGATGTTCCGCTGTTTCTTTCTGAAGGGGTTCTAGGGCACCCTTTGAGGTAGTTACCCTCTTCTGTTGGTGGCTATGTCACAAGCACCCCAGCCATCTTGTGCAGGCTCCAGATCATTTACTGAGCCCCTCCCCCCATATATGACAACTCCTTAGCTTCAGAAGTGCAGGGAATAGTCACCTGAGGACCCTGTTGCTGATGGGACGTGTCCAAGGGGTAGCCTCCGGCTCAGATCATGTAGAAAAACAAGAAACTTAGATGCCTGGACTCACAAGTCAGGAAAGAGCCCCTAACCCCTGTGCTCGCCCTGCCCCCATGCCCACCTTGGAAACTGAATCTGACCTCCACCCAGATGAACCCATCACCATTGCCTTTATTGGGCAGTTTGTGGGGCTGGAAGACCTTGTTCAGGACCTCATAAGCCTCACACGCCTCTGTCCACTTTTCACCCTCTGAATATCCCAGAGGATTAAGGGTTATCCAGGGGTGAGTCCCCTCTGTTCACTCCACCCTTCAGCCTGGCCAGGCTCACCCATCACTGAGGAGGGCCTTGGCTCAGAGAGCGAAGGTAGTTGTCCCCAAGACACACAGCATGACAAGTGGTGGTCCTAGTAGGGGACACAAACTCACCTCCAGTACCTGCCCGGGTGGACAAGCGGACCTAGTGGTAGTAGTGAAACCCCAAAACTTTTGCCAACTTCTGAGCCGGCCAGTCGCTGGGCCTAAGCAGGGGCGAGGCTGGGGGCTGGGGGGCCCGAGGACAGAGTGGCCCAGTCTCTTCCAGGCCAGGAGCACCAGGCCCTAACCGAGGCTCCGATATCCAAGGAGGTCGTGTGACCGGCAAGACGTCCAGTCCCCAGCGCCCACCCCACCCCCACCACCCACTCCGGGCCGGGGGCGTTGGGCCCCGCAAGCCGCGATCGCGGGCGGCGCCGATTGGCCGGGTTTTCAGATGTGGCCTAGCCGGGCCGGGGACTCTGCGGCCGAGGGTCCCCACGCGCCGGTGCCCCCCGCGCCCCTCCCAGCTTCCCCCGCGCATCCCAACAAAAGGCCGCGCCGGCAGGTCGCGGGCCGCGGCGGGGAGTGGGCAGGGCGGGAGCCCGCAGCGGGGCGCGGGGCCGGCGGGGCGGGGGCGCTCACCTGCGCGGCGGCCGCTGGCTCCGGACGCGCCCGGGCGGACCCCAGCGGGGCGCGCGGCGCTGGCGGGCGGCGGCCTGGCCGCTCCGGCGGGGCGGCCGGGTAGATTCCGGGCCGGGAAAGACAGACCTAGAGAAAGGGAGGAGGCGGCGGCGGCAGCGGCGAGGGGGAGGGAGCGCGCGGGAGGAGGGGCCGCGGCCGCGGCGAGCCGGAGAAAGGAGGAAGCGCGGACCCGGGCCCCGCCGGCGACCCGGGGGACCTGCTGCGCGAGCTGGGCCCGCGCCTCCCGCACCCAGCCCCCTCCCCGCAGCTCCGTCTGCGGGAGCTCCCTCTACGCCACGCGCCCAGCTCGGCCGCCTGGGGAGCACGTTAGGGTTCCACCCTAACTACCTGAGCTACGCACCGATGGCTAGCTCTATCTTCCAGACACGAAAACTGAAACACTGGCCACACCAGCCTTGACCTGAGTGTCTTTAATCGGAGACAGGGACCAGAGGGATGGAGCAAGGAGGAGAGGCAGCATTATTCAAATGTATCGAGAGGCGAAACTGGGGCTCACTACGTGTCCCAGCTTGGCCTTGAACTTGTGACCACCTTCAGCCTCTGCCACAGGAGGACAGGGACTGCAAGCATCAGGCCAAGCCTAAATTCATTTCTAGTGTATATGGAGACCATGTATATCTGGGGGATAGTGTGCAGGTAGCCAGCCACTAAGGACAGCAGGACCAACTGGACAGGAAGTAGAGGAGGAAAATGGGACGGGGGGAGGGGCGGGGAGAAAGATATGGCTTCAGGTTGGTCTCGAAAACCATCCCGCACACACACCAGTCCCTGCCCAGGTTCTAAGGCTGCCCCTTGGGGGCATTGAGGGGGGTCCACCTTTGACTCCTCCTTTTCCCTCTAGGATGGGTCTGACCAGCTATCCTCTTTCCTTGAAAGTGCTTCCATCTCACAGATGGGCAACTGAGACCCAACCAGGTGATGTGGCACCAGGTCTGGGCTTCTCCTAATAGAAATCCCTACGAAGGGCAGGTTCCCGTCCTTCTAGAAGGAAGGTAAGTTGCTCCAGCCTCAGGGTACAATCTGTCTCCCAGGAGCCCAGGAAGAAGCAAAACTTTGAGTCAGGCTGATCTGAGTTCACATCTAGGCCAGGTGCCTCAGGGCTCGTTCAGTCCATCAGCTTCCTGTTCCAGCCCCCTCCGTTGTGAAGCGGGAGTGGAGGAGACCAGAGAACTGAAGGCTGTGCTGCTGAGCGGCCAGGGTAGCCCACTAAGGCCAGAAGAGGGGATGGGACTACTCAGGGCTCCTTGGGAACAACAGGCAAACTAGCCACTCCTGTTTGCAAAGCTTGCTTAAAGATTAACGGCAGTTTCCCAGGACTCCCCTCGGCCAGCCCTAGCTGGAGGAGCAGGTTTCTCCGCCCTCTTCCCTGCCGAAGTCTTGTCTAATGGCCTTTACTGGCCACAGTGGGCTGGGGGAAGGGTGGATACTCTTCCGTTTAGGTGCAAAAGCTGATTCTCAGCGGCTTGCAAGAACTTTAAGACCGTTGTCCTTGCCAGTGTCACAATTAGTGATGTCAGATTGGTCACCTGGCATCGGCCTCCAAGAAAGTGTGTTCTACTTGGAAATAGAGAAATTTGACAAACCATGCCTTAGTTTCTTTCTCTTCCAGAGAGTTGGCTGTTAAATATTTGCCAACATATCACTAAAACCATTGCCAGAAGTTCCCCCAGAAAGTTCTGGGCATTTTTAGAGCTGAGACGATAAAGCTCCAAAGCACAAACTTTGGACCCGCAGGCTTGGGTTGAGGCCTCAACGCCACCACTTTGCAAATCTATAAATGGCCTAGAGCATGCTATTTTTCTGAGTTCAGTATGCAAAAATCCTGCAAAACGGAGAAGGAGAGCACAGCCTCAGAAGGCTGGGATGAGGGTACAGAGAGGTGAGGTGGGTTTGAATGGTTCTGTTCTCACAACCTATGCAGGAAGACTGGAAGACTGGCTTTGCTCTGCTGCTGAAGCAGCCCACACCTGGAGCTAGCTTGGAGGGTCTCAGGAACAATGGCCAGCACAGAGCTTTCAGAGTGTTCTTTATTTTTAGCCATCCCTGTGGGCCTTTGCTCAGTCTGTAACCCCCACCAGGAATGTTCACCCCTATCACCAGCCTCCCCACCCACCCAGGCTTCAAGATCCTGCCTGGGTAAGGGCCATGTCTTCCAGGACATGCTTGAAGACACACCCGATAGAGGCACAACCCAAGCCCATTCTGGGTGTGTCTGAGGGCAGGAACCATGGACTGGTCTATGCCCAGCATCGAGGGGTCACTGGCCAGCTGGCTGTGGAAAACACACTGACATGGTATCCACAGACTCTAATAGTAGAAGTTGCAACTCTTTCTGTCACTGACTGCGGCCCTCCTTCTGTGGGCCTCAGTTTACTCATCAGTCACAAGGGAGTGACCATGCCACCACTTTGCAGAATATGGTGGGAGGGTTGCTGGTCTGGCCTGGCAGACGGATAATTGTGGACATTATTTTGCTTTGTGTTAATGAAACTGCTTCAAGCCTGCACATCATTATCATCAAACGTACAGGGCCAGGCTTGGCATGTCTTCAGGGCGGCCTTCCAGTACCCATCACTAACACATGGTGGGTGCTCCCCCCCCCAGATCGGTCTCTCTCTGTAGGCCACACTGACCTCACTCAGACTTTCAACAGTCCTCCTGTCTCAGCCTCCTAGGAGCGGAGACCTAGGCAGAAACCATCTTGCCGAGCTTTGGCAGACTGCTTGTGTGGACATTGTCCAAAAGGACTGCACGCCCAGCAGTGGAGGATGAGCCAGTGGGTCAGAGCACTTGTCCAGTGTACAAAGCGTGGGGATCTGAGGCTGAATCTTTGGCCAGGCCCAGGACACATGCAGAAAAATCCCAGCGGTGGAGGGCGGGGACAGGTGAATCCCAAGAGCTCCCTGGTCAGCTGATCCAGCCCAAAAAGCGAGATTTGTGTTCAGTGTCAGGCCCTACCTAAGGGAATGAGATGAAGAGCAAAAGAGGAAGACACTGGACATCCTGCCCTGGCTTCCATATATGCACACACAGTACACCACCCCGCACACACAGTTTCATGTGTGCACACACAGTACACCACACACACATGCGATTCCACATTGCACACACAGTACACCACCACACGCACACGGTTCCATGTGTGCACACACAGTACACCATCCCACACACATGCGGTTCCACATATGTGCACACAGTACACCACCCCACACACACGGTTCCACGTGTGCACACACAGTACACCACCACACACACACGGTTCCATGTGTGCATACACAGTACACCATCCCACACACACGCGGTTCCACGTATGTGCACACAGTACACCACCCCACACACGCAGCTCCACGTGTGCACACACAGTACACCACCCCACACACGCAGCTCCACGTGTGCACACACAGAATACCACCCCACACACGCAGTTCCACATGTCCACACACACGTGGTTCTACATGTGCACACACAGTACAACACCCTACACACGCAGCTCCATGTGTGCACACACAGTACACCACCCCACACACATGGTTCTACATGTGCACACACAGTACAACACCCTATACATGTGGTTCTGTTGCGCCCAAGTCGCAGAGACCCCAAGACCACCAGAGACACATACTCACCGAAATGCAAAAGCAAGGTTTAATCGTGCAGTACAAACTGCAATAGGACCCTCATTTCACACACCAATGCAGTGGAGGCCAGCGGAGGTGCCCCACCATTCTGAGGCAGGGTTTATAAAGACAAAAAAACACAAATCTACAGTTATGGGCATGAGGGCTACGGGTGACTCTCTGATTGGCTACAGTCTAGGGGACTTCCCACTTTGCTGATATCTACCTTGGGGCCTAGCACAAAATGGAGTTGGTTTTGTCCCTTCATTCCCCCTTTTCTTGTTGGTTGACACAAACCTGGGTCTCTTACAGTTAGTTCATGGGTATCTTCTGTCCTGGGGGGCCATAGCTCTGAGAGCACTGCACCATAAGTTGGATGGTCCGCAATCTTTCCCTCATAAATTGGACTAGCCTATTGAGTATACATGGTCCAAAAGTCAGTAGTATCAGCAAAATTACCAGGGGTTCCATCAGAGTGGAGATGAGAGCAGTCAACCAGGGGGAACTATTAAACCAGGATTCAAACCATCCTCGGTTGGCTCCCCTTTCTCTTTCTCTTTGTAAGTCCCTCCCACACCTTGGCCATGGTATCCCTTACAAGTCCTGAATGCTCTATACAGAAACAGCATTCTTCTCCCAGAGCTGCACACAATCCGCCCTGTTGTAAAAGGATTAGGTCCAGTCCCCTTCTGTTTTGTAAAATCATTTCAGCCAGTGAGGAGAGGGAGTCCTGCAAGTGGGAGACTGAGGTCTCTAGGCGTTCTATGTCAACATCTATAGCTTCTCTCAAAGCCGAGTAATGCTCACTTTGGGACAGAAGAGAGGCAGTTCCTGTCCCCAGCCCTGTGAGGCTCACCCCCAGGAGGATACTGAGTGTGAGGGTGCTTACTGGCCCCCTGTTTATTCTAGTTAGACCAGCATCCTGCTCCATTCTATCCAGGAAACCTTGGTAGTCATGGTAAAGGAGCCAGGATACCAGTGTGATGAGGACACAACATCTGTTGGACTCCTTTAGAACTGAAGTATGTGCACAAGGAGTTAACCCCGAGGAGCACGCCCACCAGGTATCATTGTGGGGGTTAGGTACTCTGTAGCAGTTGTGAGGGGATAAGTTGAATTGCAAAGAAAAGCCTTGGCAGCGGGAACTTGACCTTTGCAATGCCTCTGTCCTGTTCATTGTTCCAGGGTTAGAGAGTTTGGTGAATGCCAGCGACATTCATCAGACTTAGCTGCTTCTTGAATAAGGCCCTGGACAGCAATTTCCTCAAAATAAGGGGTAGCCGTGCCATAACAGAGTCAACAAGAGTTGATTAGGGTCGACCGTGAGGAGTTCAGAAACATGTAAGTCTTAGTCAGAAGCTCCAGGAGGGGATGCTGTTCTGGCACCGAAAGCCTTGGAAATGGCTAAAGCATCTGGGACCGGTGTTTTAGGTGAAAGTGTGGTTACAGCCAGTTGTTGGGGCACCGGTCTCTTTGTGGGTGGGGGAGTAGGATTTGGGTCCAGTGCCTTATTGGGGCCTATTATTGCTGACTTTATTGGCTCTACCTTAAGTCAAATTACAAGGGTGGTAGGAACATGTTCTCCATATCTATAGTACATTATACTCCAGCGTAGACCTGATGACTATCCTGTGTCTGTTTTAATTTAATTAATTTTTAGCTGGTCTAGGTCACCTGTCCTGCAGGGTTTGTCAGGCTGAGGAAGAGGAGGCCATACCAGCTTGGTCTTACATATTTAAAAGTGACTAAGTCTGGTCTACTTACAGACCATCTCCATTCCCTGTCATTAGAGGTGACACAGTCCCAACTTTTGCAGAAAGAGGATTCCAGGCCTCCACACTGCTTCCTCTTCCTGATGTGACCTGGGCACACGTAAAAACATACCTCCTGGCCTCCGCCTGGACTGTTGCTCTATAGACGTGGTTTAGGTCATGAAAGCAGAAATATAGGACAGGCCACCAGATGTTCAATGGGGCCACATGGGTAGTCTGGTACAGAGTTTCCTATGATTCTCCATCCTCGAGACCCAAGTCAATTTAAAGGGTACATGGTGGTCAACTTCTTTAGCTGGAGCAGGGGGAACCAGCATCAACATCAGCAGGATCAGGAACCACGCTTGAGCCAGACCTTTAGGGGGTTGGTGGGGTGTTTGGATGCCCTCCAGGTCTCACTGCAATAACCCTCTTGTAGGGCAAAGGGATCCGCCGGGCAGGTATGTAAATAATGGACCCAAGAGGCGATGCTGTTCCACCTTGAAGGAAGTTGGTGTTGTCAGGACAACCATGTAGGGCCTCTTCCATCTCAGCTCCAGTGATTGTGGGTGATGCCTTCAGACAAAAACCCAGTCTCTGGGCCTGAATCTGTGAGTGGTTGGAGTGGAGGCAGCTTCATAAATTGCCCTAAGCTTAGGCCATATGGTTTTATGAACCAATTGGAGCCGCTGGATGGCATTGAAGATGTCCTTATCATCTAAGTCAGCGTCAGGTCAGTTTGTAAGCTAGGAATCATGGGGGGAGGGTGCCCACACATAATTTCAAAAGGAGTCAGACCCATTTGATAGGGATATTTCTGACGCTAAAAAGGGCAAAGGGAAGGAGAGTTACCCAGTCAGCGCCAGTCTCCAAGGCCAATTTAGTCAAGGTCTCTTTTAGGGTCCTATTCATCCTTTCTACCTGCCCTGAGCTCTGGGATCTGTTTCCAGTCAGTCCCCAGTACAGTGGCTAGTCCCTGACTTACCTGGGAGATGTCTGACCCTATCATGACTGGGAACCCATACCTAGATATCAAGATATCTTCAATCAGCTTCTTTGCCATCACGGTGGCTGCTTCATGCTTGTTGGGAAACGCTTCAATCCATCCCAAAAAAGTATTTATAAACACAAAGAGATATTTGTATCCAAATTTTCCAGGTTTGTTTCAGTAAAGTCTTCTCAGTATGCACCTGGTTGAGCTTCCCCGCTGACAGGCCCCTGGGTTGGAGGGGGTGCTCACCGCATTTGTCAGCTGGCATGCCTGCATTGTGTCACTATCTGTTCAACAGTCTGGTTACCATCTTGAATTCTGACCTGAGCCCTTCGCGACAGGCATTCTACGTGTCCCCAGGTGTGAGGAAGTATCTTAAGTATCTCTCCTATCCCAGCCTTTGGGGCAGGATGACTCGCCCATCGGCAATTTTCCACCATTCCTCTATTAGCTGGACCATGGGGAGAGTGCGTATCCAGGCTAGATCTTCAGGTGTGGACTTGAGGATTTGTGGCAGACCCCTGGCTCCTGGTCTGTTAAAGTCACCATAGCCTTTGGGGATAAAGCCACCTCTTTTGCTGTTTTATGGGCCAGGTTGTTTCCCAGTTGTATTGTTCCAGAGCCTTTTTGGTGTCCGGGGCAGTGTGTTATTGCCAACTTTGTGGGCCCCCATAATGCTTGTAGGAGATCCAGAATCTCCTGAGTTTTTTTTTTTTTTTAATTATTTATTTATTTTGTATACAATTCTGTCTGTGTGTATGTCTGCAGGCCAGAAGAGGGCACCAGACCTCATTACAGATGGTTGTGAGCCACCATGTG
>JAQHUG010000077.1:7419468-7434806 GCA_028555095.1 Dicrostonyx torquatus
CTGTACACCAGGCTGGCCTCGAACTCACAGAGATCCACGTGCCTCTGCCTCCTGAGTGCTGGGGTTAAACGCTTGCACCACACTACCTGGCTACATACTAGTTTTTAAAGCAATGGTTGCATACAGTGCTGTGTCTCAGACCCTGTCCCCTACAGAGGTAAAAACCTAAAGATGGGATACAGGATGGAGGTCCTGAAGAGCCCTGGCCCTTCACGTGTGGTAGTGGGCCCATGGATCAAGGCTGTCCTATGTCCTGGGATCAGGGACAATTCCCATCCTCACTAGGAGTCCTGGTGGCCCTAATTCATGGTAACTGATCTTCAGACAGGTCACCCTCTGAGCAATGACTAAGAAAACAGACCCATCAGTCTTCCGGGGGAATTCCAGCCCAGTCCCACCATACCCTGCATAGCCTTTTGTGAGTCCTCTACTTAGAGCCACCAGACTGGAAACTGAGGATAGGGTGGAAGGGTGGGCAGGCTCCAGGCTCCAACCAGAGGCTGTTAGATGAGGTTGACCCTTCCTCGCTTGGTCCAGAACTTTACCGTTTATATGGCTGTCCTGGTTGGTCTCTGTCAGTTGGTCAGGCCCCCTTGCCTGTATGTCAAGCCTGTTTTCTGCTGTGCTTCATTCCCCTGCCCCAGGGCCCTCTGAATGGCCTGATCTCTGCTGGAGAGCTCCCCACTATGTCCTCCCTGTCTTCCACTGGGACTCACTGAGCTTCTAGTAGAAACCACAGTCCGGGCCTGGGGCTTGGGACACAGCAGCGAATAACCCAGACTGCTGTGTGAGTTGGAAGAGGCCAAAGCAAGGGGCAGGGCAAGCACAGAGGACTAAAGGGGTGTGATGGGGCCAACCCAGTTTGTGTGAAGTCTGAAGAGTTGGTAACCAGGTGACGGTAGGATCTGGTAACTATGTGGGCAGAGGGCTGTGTGGGGGACTGAGGCTGCACACACTCTCATAGCTGGAACTGTTAGTGGGATAGAGAACAGGGGTGTGCTGGCTGTGGTAAGGGATTGGCTAAGGTGAGCCTCGGGTGAATACCAAGTGGGGCCTCTCCTGGGGCCCAAGGAGAAGCCAAGACCAGCAAGCCTAAAGGGCTCTTAGCTTTCCTCCCAATAGAAGTGGGAACCCGTAGACGATGGTGAGCAGAGAAGTAGAGAAATATAGAAGGGAGGGGCAGTGGGGACCTTATGCCGATGGCAGGCCCAGAGGGCCAGAACACGGGTGAGCTGTGTGTGAATGCGTGCACATCTGTGAGCATGACCACAAATCTGTGTTGTAGGAATGAGGTCAAGTGTCTTGGACAGCTATAACCTAACACAGCTCAACCTTCTGTGAGCCAGAAAATAGGCAGAGGCATGAGTGCCATCTCTTCAGAGGCGGGCCACCCGGGAAGTGTGACCAGCCACCAGCAGGTTGTTCCTCCATCTACTAGGAAGAGAGGAGAACAAGCATGGAATGAAGAGCAGACAGGAGCCCCAACCTGTCAACCTGCTACCCAAGGAAACTGAGGCCCAAGACTCAGAAGTCAGTCCCTGCCTGGACACAATAATAACACCAGCCTGGGCAGCTTTGGGACATCCTGTCTCAGAATTAAAAGTAGCAAATGACTGGGGGTACAACTCAGCGGTAGCATGCTCGTATAGCATGCATGAGGGTCCCCAGCACTGGAGGGGAAAAAGATTACATTTGCTCGTGGGAAAGTAGGGGGATATCTAGTCCCATCAGTCCCTCAAGAAGGCCAAGTGCCAATAAACTCAACTGCTAATCGACTCGCTCCCTTCTGGCCCAGAGAGGGTCAGACAGCTTCCCAAGGCCACCCAGAGCCTCCTTCCTCTAGATTGTCTGTGAAGAAACTTGAAAGAAGTCAGGCCCTTGATCTCTCCCCACCCCCAGGCCTGACAGGAGGGCAGAGGGCAGGCAGGAAGTCTGCAACAAGAGCAGAGATTTTCCTCCAGTGAGAGCAGCTTAGAAACCTGCTGAGCGAAGGAGCCCTCAGAATGGGGGTGGAGGGACAGGGGCAGTGGAGGAGCGGGATGGGGGATTCTGGGTAGGGGTGGGGGTATAATTACAAAGACAATGCACTCACTGATAGCGCCTAAGTGTAACCTCAGAACAGTCCTTTGTTCTTCGCCAGGGGAGTGGAGATAACTGCCTTTCCCTGGAACAGAAGAGAAAAGAGGCTCAGAGCGGTAACTTGACTGGAGACAGGGCAACTGGTGACAGAAGAGTGAGGCCTGCAGGAGTCGGGCGTCCCTAATCTGGGCTCAAACACTGCAGCCGACTCCTGCTGGGAGCCTTTCACACCTGAAGGACTAGCCGCCACTCCCAGGATAGCTCTCCCTCAGGTCTGTCTGCACGTTTGTAGAAGATTTTCTCTACTTTCCCCCAGGAGATGGAATGCAGTCTGTCTGCCTGAGTGCTCCACAGAAAAATGCTACATGTCCTCCATGAGGGAGAGGAGCCAAATCCTGCTCCTTGTGTGTACCAACGGGGACAGTGAGCAAAGGACAGTGAGGGCAGCTAACTGGACAGTGGACACACCTGGCCAATACTTCCTTAAGTCAGGTGACCAAAGTCAGTGTCACCAATGCCTAATCACCTTGATAACTTGTGTTCCTGGCATGGTGACATAGAAATGGCATGTCCCCATGTTCTCACTCCTAGATTTAAGAACCTTGAGCCAAAGAGGAGACAGATTTCACAGCACAGTCCGATGCATCATTGAGGGAAGTATGGGCAGGAACTCAAATAGGGCAGGAACCGGAAGGGGAAGGCAGGAGCTTTTCTGAGACCATAGAGCTGAGCACCCACAGCTGACTGGGCCTCCAACCTCAATAGCTAATTAAGAAAATGCCCCGCAAGCTTGTCACAGGCCACTCTGGTGGGAGCATTTTTTCCAATGGAGTTTCCCTCTTCCAAAAGGACTCTAGCCTGTGTCAAGTTGACATAATAATAGGCCAGCAAAAGCTGCCTCTAAACATGCCTTCTAAAGCTGGGGAAACTGAGGACTAGAGGTCAGATAGACTTACCCAAGATCATATTGCAAGTTCATAATAGAATCTAGACTAGAACTTAGAACTGGTGTCACAAAAACTTATTAACTGCCTACTGTATACAAAAGACCGGCCTTGAGATTCACGATGGTGGAGGGGGGCAGAGTCTAGATACAGACCTGCCATTTTGGGGATTTCAGAGCAAGAAAGAGGGAACACTGAGCAGGAGATTCAATGTCCTGGAGACCTGGCCTTGCCATCTGCATATCATGTAACTTTCAGAGCCCTAAGCTGCTGGGCAGAGGGCTCAGGACAGAAGGTAATGGTGGCACCACTCTGAACAATTCTGTGAGAAGCCCTACTGTGTGCCACTGCAGACCTCACTCACAGTGGGTGCTCAGTGGTCAGGGACTCTTCCAGTGTGTTCTTTTTTTTTTTTTTAAAGAATTATTTATTTATTATGTATACAGTAGTCTTAGTATTCTGCATGTATGCCTGCAGGCCAGAAGAGGGCACCAGATCTCATTACAGATGGTTGTGAGCCACCATGTGGTTGCTGGGAATTGAACTCAGGACCTCTGGAAGAGCAAGCAGCGCTCTTAACCACTGAGCCATCTCTCCAGCCCCAGTGTGTTCTGAGAGGTATGGGAGCTCAGAGGAGGACCTGACTGTGGCGAGGATCCCTAGAGACCTTCCCAGAGAAGTGACATTTGGGTAAAGTCTTGAAAAATGGAAAGGAATTTGTCCCACTAAGACATACTAGCTGCAGCCGGGCCCAAACACAGCATGGTCTTTAAACAAGGAGACCAGCAAGCCACTGTCCTTGGGACTCACCAGGACTGGTCTTTGGAATTCCTCCTCAGTCGCCCAGCCCAGGGTCTTGGGTTCACCACTGCCTAAGTCAATGGACAGGACAGCAGAGGCTGGGCTATGGCTGGGGCCAGGAGCCAGGGCTGAAGAAACTCAGGGCATGTCAGGAAGGGAAGCTGAGCCCTGACTCTCACTCTCCGGTTGGATGGCAGCACCACTTCCTCCTTCTGCTTTAGTTCTGGTGTTAGGTGGGGGGCTCAGAGAGGCTGGGCCTGGAGCTTCCCAGCCCTTCTCCAGCTACTCCAGGCTGGTGGAGCTTCCCATGGTCTCATCTCCATCCTCATCCTTATTGTCCTTATCCATCATCTTTCCCACATGCGCATCCTCCCTTAAACATTGGCTGGTGACTGACTGGTGGCACACACCTTTGATCGCAGTGTTCAGGAAGCAGAGGCAGGTGGATCTCTGGAGTTCAAAGCCGGTCAGGGCTACAGAGTGAGAGCCTGTCTCAACAGCAAGTGTGTGTTGAAGGTCTCTCCCATCTTGCCTCTGCTGGTCCAGAGTCACCCTGGGCCCCTTCTGGAAGTCTTCCACAGAGGCTCTTCCATGTCTACTCTCTCTCCTCTTGCCTATCAGGCCCTGTACAGATGCAGCAGCTGACCAAACTGGCTTGGTCTCTGCTCTTTGGCACTTGGAAGAGTGAGCTAGAGCAGGTGTACTGGCTGGTTTTGAGTGTTGACTTGACATGAGCTAGAGGCATCAGAGGAAAGAGCCTCAATTGAGGAAACACCTTAACGAGATCCAGCTCTGAGACATTTTCTCTTTTAGTGATCAGTGGGGGAGGGCCCAGCCCATGGTGGGTGGTGCCATCCCTGGGCTGGTGGTCCTGGGTTCAATAAGGTACGCTGAGCAAGCCATGGAAAGCAAGCCAGTAAGCAGCACCCCTCCATGGCCTCTGCATCAGTTCCTGCCTCAGGGATCCTGCCCTTTGAGTTCCTGTCCTTACTTCCTTCAGTGAGGAACAGCAATGCTGAAGTGTAAAACAAACCCTTTCCTCCCCAAGTTACTTTTGGTTGTGAGGTTTCATTGCAGCAATAGAAACCCTAACTAAGACAGTAGAGTAGAATGGTCATCCTTACCTAGTCTACCAGTGACTTCCAGGATCCCTGCACAGGGTACCTCTTCCCTGAGCTGAGGAGTCAATACTTGCCAGAGAGGGAAAGGAACTCGGAATTCATTGAGGCCACCCAGTGCATAGGGTTCTGAGTCCTAGTCTAGATTCTATTGTGAACTTACAATATGAGTTTGAGCAAGTCACTTTGATTTCCAGTCCTCAGTTTCCCCAGCTTTAGAAGGCATGTTTAGAGGCAGCTTTTGCTGGCTAGTTTTATGTCAACTTGACATAGGTTAGAGTCTTTGTGGAAGAGGGATGCTCCATTGGAAAGATGCTCCCACCAGAGTGGTCTGTGACAAACCTGTGGTGCATTTTGACACTTTTGACTTGCCTGGCAGGCCCTGGACAGACGCAACAGTTGAACAGACTGCCTTCCTTGGTCTCTGCTCTTTGGAACTTGGAACTCTGTCTTAGTTAGGGTTTCTATTGCTGTGAAGAGATACCATGACCATGGCAACTTTTAATTGGAGTGTCTTAGAGCTTCAGAGGTTTAGTCCATTATCATCGTGGCAGGACATAGCAACTTGCAGGCAGGCATGGTTCTGGAGAAGGAGCCGAGGGTTCTATATCTTGATCCAAAGGCAACAAAAAGAGAGACTGTCACACTGGGCATGGTTTGAGCATATATGAGACCTCAAACACCACATTCACAATGACACACTTCCTCCAAGAAGGCCACACCTCCTAATAGTGCCACGCTCTATGGGCCAAGCATTCAAACACATGAATCTATGGGGGCCATTCCTATTGAAACCACCACATACTCTAATCCTTACATCTGGTATGTGGGGACCTCAGACTTCTGCAGCTTATGCACAGGGTGGCTTTAATAAGTTCCTTTCCCTTTCTGGCAAAAATTGACTCCACAGGGTAGAAGTACCCTGTCCGGGGATTCCAGAAGTAGCTGATGGACCAGGTAAGGAAAACCATTCTTCCCTACTCTAACTCACCCCAGCTTTAACCACATCCCAACAAAGTTCTTCCATGAAGAACCATAAAGTGGCTCACACAAGGCTCTGATATGGGGTCTCCGAAGTGGAGGCCAGCAGGAGGCTGAACAGTGTGGTTAAAAGCAGCTTTGGAGACTGGGTTAATCCTTCTTGATCCTGCTTCTCACATTTGCTTGCGGAGGATAAGTAGTTGTTATTTTATTTATTATTATTATTGCAATTATTTACTTTCTGTGAGTGTATGTGTGTGCATGCATGCTTGTGGGTGTTTGTCTGTGTGGGGGGATTTTTGGAGTTCAGAGGACAGCTTGCTGACGGAGGATGGTGGTGCACACATTTAATCCCAGCACTCTGGAGGCAGAGACAGACAGATTGCTATGAGTTTGAGCCCAACCTGGTCCACATAAGGAGTCCCAGACCAGTCAGGGCTATGTAGAGAGACCCTGTTTCAAAAAAACAAAACAGAAGACACCTTATAGTGTCAGTTATCTTGCACTACCGAGCTCAGGTTGTCAGGCTTGTGGCAAGCGTGTTTACCCACTGAGCCATCTTGCTGGCCTTTGTGGTGATTGATTGATTGAGTCAGGGTCTCATGTTTCCCAGGCTAGCCTAGAACTCATGACAATCTCCCAAGCCACCGAGTCCTGGGATAAAAGGCATAATCTATCACACCTGGATTTAAAATATTGTATTCTTGATGACATAACCCCATTTCTGTGTTTTTCAAACTGTGGACGAAGAGAAAATAGAAGGGATAAATACAATATTCTCAGTCGCTGTCTGGGGACAGAGTGGTCATCTTGAGAGGAGCTTAATAATTCTTCCCTTTGCTGCTTCTCTCTGTGTTGGAATTTGTTTCTTTGAGACAGGGTCTCGTGTATCCCAGGCTGGTCTCAAACTTATGTGGCCAAGGATCTCTCTACTGATCTCTCCACTCTACCTGCAGGTTCTGGGGTGTGCCCCCAACACCTCACTAAAAGACAGGACACAATTGTTTGAAGAAGTGAAGCTCTGTTTGGTTTTTTGTTTTTATTTATTTATTTATTTTTTAAGTTTTCTACGGGCTGGAGAGATGGTTCAAGGGTTAAGAACACTGATTGCTCTTCCAGAGGACTCGAGTTCAATTTCCAACACCCACATATCTGTGACTCCAGTTTCAAGGAGCCAGACCCATGACAAAAACTCCAATGCACATAAAAATAAATAAATATCAAATAAATAAGTAAATAAAAATTTAAATTTTGTACAGTGAACTTTAATGCCATAGAAAATAATGTTATTTGTTAAGCTTCAGCTAGGGGCCCAAGGATGTGGCTTACTGGTAGAACATTTGTCTAGTATGAGCAGAGTCCTAAATGCAACCTCAGAATTGCAAATAATAACAAGGAGGGGGAAGGTGAAAGAAGGAGGAGGAGGAGAAAGAAGAAGGAAGAAGAAGGAGAAGAAGAAGGAGAAAGAGAAGGTGGCAGCCTGGTCTATATAGTGAGATCTTTTCTAAATGAATGAATGAATGAAGAAAGGAAGGAAGGAAGGAAGAAAGAAAAAAGAGAAAGAAAAATTATCTGGGCCCAATTAGTCAGTATGTCCAAGCACATGACCTGCTCATAGCTCCATAGCCCCAAGTTCCTAGAGGCCGAAGTCCTCCCAGTCCCCTAGGGTTGATCTGACAAACTCATCTTCTCCCCACCCCTTCATTTTGCTCCAGGTCGGGTTCCACCTGCTGAGGAGAGCAAATGTTTGGAGAGCGCTCAGTTTTCTTCTGCAATGTTCGACCCCTTCCCTGTGTGTCCCTGGACACCCTGGCATTGTCCATGAGCCCCCTGGGAAGGACCCTGTTCTGAGTAGTGGAGTCCTTGGTGTTCCCAGGTTGGGGGGTTGGGACAAGGACATTGCTAATGTTGGCCTGGGGAAGCCCCTGCACGGTGGACTCACGTGCTCTTAGTCCTGGTCTCCTGAGGAAGGGCAGAGACTAGTGGTTTTAGATGGTCCCAGAAGGGGAGAGAAGCAAAGAGTATGCTAGAAGAAAGACCAGGAAGAAGAAGCAGAAGAGAGGGCTCCATTTCAAGAAGAATCAGCCCTAGAGTCTGTGATCCTCACTTCATAATAAGAGCCTTAGCGTCTCAGAGTAGAGAAAGGAGACAGCTTATTTTACAACTTTAGAACAGCAGGCAAGCTGCAGACTGAATGCAGAAAACAGGTTATGAACCCTGACCCATGACCCTTCCTTGCTTTTCTCCTATCCAGTGGGCAGGGGCGCAATCCAGAGTCCTCAAGGTCCCGTCTCCCCCTCCATGGCTCCTGGTTGTCTTTTTCTCAACAGAATCTGTGCATGGGTTCGCCTCTGCTTTACATCCAGTGTATTTTAAAGCTCATCAGATGCATGACCTTGCAAGCAAACCTTAAGTCTAGTTCTAGTTTGGGGCGGGGCACGGGAGGGCAGCTGGACAAGCAGGCATTAGCAGGGTCTAGTGTTTTCTGTTCATTTATAGCTTGATCTAAGCTGGTCCAAGGTACCTTTGAAAATGATTGGAGTTATGGACGCTTGTGAGCTACCACGTGGGTGCTAGGAACCAAACCTGGGTTTTATTTAAGGGCAGCAAGTGTTCTTAACTGTTGAGTCGTCTTTCCCGGCCCCAGATTTCACTTCTCACACCTCACCCTCGCTCGGGGGCACTGTTCCTCTGGAGCTCTGCGGGACAGGCAGCTGTGCGGTCAGCCTCCAACCCTTTCCCTCACACTGGTCCCAGCTAGGGGCCACTACTCTATCGTTTCTGGAACCCAGGCTTGGCATGCTTAAGATGCCCTCTGCTTCTTCAGCCACCCTATTCTCTTTCAGAACACTCAACCAGACACCACCCAGGTCCCCTTCCAAAGCCCATTTTCTCCAGTGGGTCCCTGTATGGCATCAAACAAGCCCACATTTAAGATGCCACATGGGGCCTGGTCAGCTTGTTCTCTCACCTTTGAGCTTCCCCCTGCTTCCTCTCCACTGGCCTCTACTCCCTGGTTAGCTCCTGATCGCTTCTGAGCTCTCTCTGGATCCCAGCCCTATGGATCCCATCCTTGTCTCTCGAGGAATGAATAATGACGACCTACATGTTGTCCCGGCATGCCAGGAGTACCAGGGTAGAGGTTGGGCCCCGGTTAGCTTAGGGCCCAGCACTGCTCAGACCACATCTGACTTGTTGGAACAAGAATCTGACCCTAGATTCCTCTGGATGCCAGGAGCCGTGCCAGGCAAGCTCAGCCCTGGCCTGAGGCTAAATTATCAGCTCTGGCTCCCAGAGTGGGAACTGAGCCAGCTTACTCTATCCTGGGTCACACCCTGTGTCATGCCTCACCTTCTCCACAGCCCCTGCCAGCTCAGGGAGGAGCCTCAGGGAGGGAATTCCTGAGGAGGCTGGACTTAGCCCAGATTCTTCTACAGCCAACTAGGACCCAGGACTGATATGAACCTCTGTCCAGTTGCCTGAGTTTGGGGTGCCCAGAACCAGCAGGAAGGGTCCTCTCCACACCCTATAGTTGAGGGTCCTCTCCACACCCTATAGTTGAGCTGTATTGTGGTTTGCGCTGAATTTTCCGTTGCAACTCCAACAATTGACGCTATTTAATCATCCAATAGTTAAATTAGCTGCCTAGCCCTTGAGCAGGCTCACTCTGGCCTTCCCATGAAGCTGAGGCAGCTGTACCTGCTGGGCCTTAGGGCTGTTTGACTCAACCAGCTCCTCAAACCTTGTGGAGCTCTTTGTCTCAACAGAGAGGAATTTTGTTGCCTCCAGAGGAAAGCAGGAGAGGGCTAGCCTGGGCAGCTCCACCTAGGACTGGGGTCAGCTGCTGTACTAGCCTGGCCCCTCTATCTGCCAGACAGCAGAAACTCAGCAAGGCTGAAGCACTTTCAGATCTGACCAAGGCCTTGGGAACAGATTCAGGGTTCAGCCTGGGGGCACACTGGTTAAACACAAGGCTGGGGAGGTCGCAAGTTGGTGTTTAAGATGGTGGGTGGGGAAGAGGGGGAGAGCTCTGCGGACAGGAGGTCGGGGACACACACAGAAGAGAGCAATTCTGGGAAGCTTGAAGGCTGAGAAGGGCCCATTTGATGATCTGAGGAGAGGCCTTCAGGCAGAGGCCATGCACAGGTGGATTTGAGCTGATCTCCTGGGTGGTGGCAGATGGAGAACAGTGAGAGATGAACCTGGAGCCCTTAGCAGAACCTAGGGCCTCGACCGTGGAAAGGGACAAAGTGTGGAATCCCTAGGGACAGTAACTGAAGAGGCCCAATGTTCCAGGATCTGTTTCTGGAAGATCCCAATTGGCAGCCAGATGAAGGGGTGGAGAGAGGCAGGGGAGGCCAGCAGATACATACGGTGGGGAGTCATTCAGGAGTGGGTGACAGTGGCTCATCGGGGCAGAGGAGGTGACAAGAGAGCAAGTGATTGGAGTCTATACAGAGGAAGCACCCCCAGTGCTTGCTGGTGGATCAGGAGTGGGCGCTCAGAGAGAGCGATGGAGACCGATCCCCAGGCTTCAGGGTGAGTGGGGAAGCTACTGTTGGCCAGGGGAGGTGAGGGGGGTGTTAGGAACTTCCTCTTCATGTAAGGGAAGAATCAGTTAGGCTTGGACCAGATTCTAAAGGTCAGACTTTCTAGCTGCCCACGGGGATGCTGAGAACAATTAATACTGAACACATTGCACCAGGTGCTTCATGGGTATTTACCCTTAGAGAAAGGTGCTGCTGTTACCTCCATTCCACTACGGAGGAAAGATGTAGTGTGAGAAAGCCAGACAGCATCCAGGGAGTCTCACCTGCCTCTGGAGGAACCTGTTAAAAAGTGCCTGGGATTCCCAGGAACAGTCTCCCGGAAGACCAGGGCAGGAAAGATAAGTCCAGCAAGTATCCAGGAGACTGGCAGAACCTAGGGATGCTGGAGGGATGGCAGCAGAAGGTGTAATTAATCAGGAAAACATCCCACAGGCCTGCCTGCAGATCAATCTTTGGGAGGTATTTTCTCAGCTGAGGTTTCTTCCTCTCAGATAACTTCAGCCTGTGTCAAGCTGACAAGAATCTACCCAGCACAACGGAAAGTGGCTTGACCAAGATCTTATTTGATGTAACCATCACTTCCTGTAACTGCTGCCAGGATGCAAGCCCTCCACTTCCCTGAAACATTTCTCCCCTCCCCAGGAGGAGCTAGGCCCTCCTCTACAAGGCCTCTCAATCATAATGTCAGCAGGCTCACCACAGTCTGCTGTTCTTGTCATTGCTGATGCTTTGTTCTGTTTACTGAGACAGGGTCTTACTATGTAGCTCTGGTTGTCCTGGAACTCATTATGTAGACCAGGCTGGCCTTGAACTCACAGAGATCCCCCTGCCTCTGCCTCCCAAGTGCTGAGATTAAAGGCATGCACTGGCAAGCCTGACCCAAAGATTTATTTTATTTTAAATTATGTGTCTATATGTGAGTGTGTGTGTGTGAGTGCAGATGCCCAAGGCACGGGACCCCCTAGAGCTGGACTTATAGACAGTTGTGAGCTACCTGATGTGGTACTAGAAGAGAACTCAGGTTCTCAGCAAGAGGACTATGAACTCTTAACCACTGAACCATCTCTCCACCCCTGCCACAGGAGTGACCTCCCAGCCCCAAAATGTCTGGACAGAGAGAGTGCTTTGGTGTGTGACCGGACAGTCCTGGGTGCTCAAACTCCTCTTTCCTTTGCTAAGAAGGACTTCCATCAGCCTCTGACTGGGGAAGCAGAGTGAGTAACTACAGTACAAAGTCTTAGGGTCCCTGAGTGGCAGAAAGACAAAAGGACATTAGACCTCCCTCCAGCAGAGGTCTGTAAGGCGTGGCCCCTGGTTAGATGGCCCTTTCCCACTAAGGCAACATCCATAAGGTCATCATTCAGAGCTGTGCTAGCCCCAACACTCTCCAGAATTTCAGCCACTGCTCGGTTCCAGGAATTCACAGGCTCCAGCCCGTGGGGGGAGGGAGGCCCTCAAGAGGTTATTGGTCATCTTGTCGCACCCCACACCCCGAGCTTTTGGAGTAAAGATCGCCAAGAAAAGAATGACTCACTCCCAGTATCCTTTGCCAGTTCCTGGGAAAACACAGATCATGAAACCCATCCTGGGACTTCTAAGGGCAGAAGGGGATTCCCAGATGGTGCCTCTCCGCGGTGGACAGCAGCTGGGGACACTGGACATGTATATAGTTCCCACCTCCCAAGAGACCAGCTTTCTGAGAGAACCAAGGTTTCATCTGAGTCCTCTCAAATAATAGGAGAGTGTTGTCCAGCAACAGTAGAAGTGACAGTGCTCTTTAAATAAAGGATGCATGACTACAGCCAGTGAGACAGGTGAGCCACTGTGTGCAGTTAAAACCAGTTTAGAGCTGGGCAGTGGTGGCGCATGTCTTTAATTCCAGCACTAGGGAGGCAGAGGCAGGTGAATCTCTTGTCTACAGAGCGAGTTCCAGGACAGGGTCCAAAGCTACACAGAGAAACCCTGTCTCAAATAAATAAATAAAATAAATAAAACAAAAAAACTCCAAAACTAACCAACCAACCAACCAACCAAACAAATAAACAAACTCCAAAAAATAGTTTAGAAGTCCTTCATGGTGGTACATGCCAACACTTGGAGAAACTAAGGCAGGAAGAGGGAGAGTTCCAGGCTACCCTAGACTACAAAACTATAGAGTGACTGCTTTAGTTGCTCTGGGTGCTAATCCGGTCAGAATCCAGCAGTCCTGTGTGTTCCTCTAACATGGAAGACTTTCTGCCTTGCTCACCGCTGGAATTGGACATCGTTTGCTCCGCATTGACAAGGAGGGAGGTGGTAAATCTGGAGTGGGGTCTCACAGGTAAGATGGGTAACATGCAACAGCTGGGAGGTTGATGGGCCAGTTCCATGCTTCACAGACAACCAGGCCTAGCCTTCTAAAGGCAGATGGAGAGCCAGGTGTGGTGGCACACAAGGTCAGGCCCAGTAGGCAGATTGATGGGCTCAAGGTCAGCAAACAAACCAAGACAGATGTAAAGAGCTCATTATAGGGCAATGATGCTCCAATTTATGGGCTGTCTACGCCTTCTCCTTTAAAAAGGATGGGCTGCTACGGCTGATCAATGAATGTGGGTGGCAGAAGCAAGAGGAGCAGAACGTTCAAGGTCATCTTCAGCTACAGTTTGAGTTTTAGGTCATCCTGGGCTACATACAAAAATTAAAAAGTATACTTTTGGGAACCAGATGTAATGGTTCATCCCAGTAACCCTTGCATTCAGGAGATAGGGCAGGACTGCATAGCCATTCTAGGCTACAGAATGAGATGTTGTCTCAAAAAGGTAGCAAAAGGGCTGGAGAGATGACTCAGGTGTCAAGAGCACTGGCGTTTCTTCCAAAGGACCAAGGTTTGATTCCCAGCATCCAAAATACACAGCCATCTGTGCCAGGCGATCTAAAGCCCTCTTCTGGCCTTTGAAGGTACTGCATCCATGTGGTACACATGCATACATATAGGCAAAACACCCATACTGTGAGAGAAGTTTCTGTCCTACCTGGTCCTGGTAAAACAGCTGTTCAGTCTCAAAGAAACACAGAGAGGCTTATATTAATTATAGGCTGTTTGACCTGTTTTCTCAGACTTATTATTAGCTAGCTCTCACAACTTAAATTAACCCATAATTCTTGTCTATGTTTAGCCATTTGGCTTGGTACCTTTTCTCAGTAAGGCATTCTCATCTTGCTTCCTCTGTGTCTGGCTGGTGACTGCATCTCTGCCTTTCCTCTTCCCAGAATTCTCCTAGTCTGGTCTTCCCGCCTATACTTTCTGCCTGGCTACTGGACAATCAGCATTTTATTAAACTAATACAAGTGACAAATCTTCACAGTGTACAAGAGAATTATCCCACAGCACCCATACACTCAAAATAAATAAATAAATAGAAATTTAGGACTTGGGCTATAACTCAGAAAAGAGTGCTTGTCTAGCATACTAGAGATCTTGAGTTTCATCAAAAATAGATAAAACTACACTCTCAGTTCCCTACCCAAACTAGGCATATGTGAGAATAACCTTGGCCTCCATTCCCCAGGCTTTCTGGGTCCCGGCACAATCCTGACACCGATGACTTCAAGGGCTGTTGAACTTGTCTCCAGCCAGCTGCCAATACAGTAAACCCTCAGGGAGGAGACAGGGCAGCTGGAGGGAAAGAGCTGGCCCAGAGTCACGAAGTCACCACCACCACCTGAGCTCTGATCTCACTGTTCTAGCAAGTTCCTCAAGGCAAGTTACTTAATGTAAACAGAGCCTCAGTTTCCTCATCTGCGAGGCAGAAGCAAGCAAAGCAGCTGAAGAGATCTGCCGAGGACGCAGACAGCAAAGCCTTGGCCGTCTGGCGCTCCGGATGGAGGTTTGTAGTTTACTTCCGGATGGAGTGGGAAGGCCAGCTCTCTCTTGGCATTCAGTCCATTCTGGTGACTGCACAGTAACATAGAGAACCTTCAAAGTGGATTAATTACTGCTGTGTAAGTGTAGGATGCATGTGTGTGAACGCAAGCGCATGCGTGCTGCGGCACACCTGACGGGCCCAGGACAACTCTGTCGAGTTGGTTCTCCCTTCCTCTGTGGGTTCCGAGGACTGAGCTTAGGCTGCCAGGCTTATGCACCCTAAAATATCCAGTTCCCTCCAGAAAGCCTTTGTAGCCAGCCCTCCTCCCAGAGGCATGCAACATGTCTGTGTCCATTTTCTCATCCCATTGGACGAGAAACAGAAAGTATGTGTTGTATGTATCTGCTTGGCCTGCTACAGTCACCAAAATACTTTTTAGATTTATTTAGAAACTTTAACATTGGTTTTAAATACACCACATTTTACCTATTTCAGGACATTTTCTTCTTCTCTTTTGGGGAACGGTAGTGGGATGAGGAGACAAGGTCTCTCTATGTATTGCCAGGCTGGCCTGAAACTTACCATTCTGCCTCAGCTTCTCGAGTACCAAAATGACACAGATGTGTGCCACCATGCCTGGCACATTTTGCCAATTCTGTTATTCATAGTACTGGGGTTATTTCTAGTTGTTTTACTTGGCTTTATTTTTTGAGACAAGGTCTCACTGTGCAACCTGGCTGGCCTAGAACTCACTATGTAGACCAGGCTGGCCTTGAACTCACAAGAGATGTGCCTACTTCTGCCTCATGAGTGCTGGGATTAAAGATGTGAGCCATCACCCCTGGCTATTTCCAGTTTTTGGCTTTTATTAAGGAAGCCGCTGCTGGACGGTGGTGGCATATGCCTTTAATCCTAGCACTTGGGAGGCAGAGGAAGGTGGATCTCTGTGAGTTCAAGGCCAGCCTAGTCTAGCTAGCTAGCTCCAGGACAGGCTCCAAAGCTACAGAGAAACCCTGTCTC
>JAQHUG010000077.1:7446365-7465666 GCA_028555095.1 Dicrostonyx torquatus
GTGTCTGTGTGTGGGTCTATGCATGTGTGTCTGTGTGTGGGTCTATGCATGTGTGTCTGTGTGTGGGTCTATGCATGTGTGTCTGTGTGTGGGTCGATGCATGGGAGTGCGGGGGCCCGCAGGGGCCAGAAGGTCCCCTGCAGCTGGAGTTGACAATTGTCTGACATGGTATTGGGAACTGAACTCAAGTCACAAAGCCCATCTTTCAAGCCCATGAAAACAGACTGCAGACTGAAACATACGGCCTGATAAAGGGACACTTCGAGGAAGACAAAGGACCCTTGACACTGGCCTTGGCCACAGGGGTTTGTTTGATACAGGGTCTCACTATGTAGCCTTGGCTGACCTAGACCTCTCTGAGTTAGACCAGGCTGGCCTCATATTCAGAGATTTCTTTGGCTGCCTCTAGTTCCCGAGTTAAAGATGTGCACTGCCACACCTGCCTTTTCTTCTCTTTTCTTTCCCTTTTTGGAAATGACACTAAAAGCACTTGGTGCAAAGACAAATTAAACAGATGCAATCTCATCAAAGTAAAGATTCATGAGAAAGGAAACAGGACGAAAGTCATTCTACAGAAGGGAAGAAAAGATTTGCAAGTCACAGTTAATAATGGGTTAATGTCTAAAATAGCATGCATGCAATCTGGTAGCAAGAAAGCCAATTTGCCTGACCTAATAACAGCCAAAAGACCTGAACAGACAGACATTTTTCCTAACACGGTCTCCGCACGCAAACTGGCATGTTGAAAGTCCTCAACATCCATCATTGGGGAAGTACAAACAAGACCAGGAGTTGTCACCTTGCACTTGTTAGAATGGCTGTCTCAAGAGAAAGATAAGTGTTGGCAAGGACATGGAGAGTTAGAACCCTGGTACCCATCCTCAGGAATGTAAGTTAAACATTTAAAAAGGCTCAGAAAGTTAAAAACAGGCTAGGCAAGGTGGCACACATCTTTAGTCCAACACTCAGAAGTCAGAGGCAGGCAGATCTCTGTGAGTCTGAGGCCAGCCTGATCTACAGTGAATGAGTTCCAGGACAGCCAGTGCTGCACATGGAGACCGTGTGTATGTGTGGTGCTGAGGTAATGTAAACAATAGCATATATTGCATTTTAACAACAAAACAGCTGGGCATTGTGATGCATGACTATAATCCCAGCATTCAGGAGACTGAGGAAGGAGAGAGAGGGTGGAAGGGAGGGAGGGAAGAAGGGAAGAAGGAAGGATTCAGCCATTTGCAACAACAGAAAGGTGCTACTGGAGGATGGTGTACTAAGTGACATGGGCAGATATAGGATATTATGATCTCTCTTGTCAAACTAGCAATCAGAGAGCAGAGTGGTGCATGCCAGGGGCTGAGAGGACGGTGTGATGCGAAGACACTGGTCAAAGGGCCGAAGGCTTCAGTTATGCAAGGCAACAAATTCCACAGGTCTAACACCTGTAGCATGGTGATCTCAGGTCACCTACTGTTGTGTGTACTTAAAATGTGCCAAGGAGGTAGATACTAAGTGTCCACAAAACTAGCACACTCTCTCTCACACACACACACAGAGAACTCAGGCAATGGATATTTTAACCAGCTTGATTATGGTGGTTATATATAATGTATATATTTCTATATACATATATAAAATTGAATTGTATACTTGGGTTTTTGTTGCTCTTTGTTGTTTTTAAGGCAGCGTTTCTTTGTATAACAGCCCTGACTGTTCTGTTACTCGCCCTGTAGACCAGGCTGGCCTTGAACTCAGAGATCTAACTACTTCTGCCTCCTGAGTGCTGGGATTAAAGGTAGGTGCCACTACTGCCCAGCACAGCTTTCAGTTTTAAAAAAGATTTAAAAATGTATTTTACATGCACAAGTATTTTTGTCTGTGTGTAAGTGCACTGTGTATGTGCTGATGCCCACAAAGGCCAGAAGGCCATTGGATCTTCTAGAGCCAGAGTTACAAACAGTTGTGAGCTGCCTATAGGTGCTGGGAACTGAACCCAGGTCCTCTGCAAGAGCAGTCAGGGCCATCTCTCTAGCCTCGTTTGTTTGCTTGTTTATTCATTCATTCATTCACCTTTAGGGGAGATGTTCTTTCAGGCAGAAGACCATGTGCTCCCTGGCCAGCTGTAGATGATGGTGTAGATGTCGAGGAGTCCTTTGGCGTCTACAGGGAGATGCTGAGTAGGATGTCAGGTCTGGAGAGATGTTGGGAATGGCTGGCCTTTGGGTGATGTGATGGTTACTGCCAGCTCCCCTGTGCTATGGGATGGTTAGATGTCTGGTCACTCTGTAGAGGTGTTTCCAGAAAGGTGAGCATTTGAACTACTGAGGAAAGTGAGTAGGGCCTCCCCCACGGGGCACAGTCTACTTGGCACTGATCCCAGTAGAACGAGAAGGTGGAGTCTTAAGAGTCCCCTTCCCTCTCCCTCGCTTAGTGCCTGGGCTTTCCTCCTCTTGCTCCTGGTTCCTAGGCCTTTGACTCTAACTAGAATCTACTCCACTGGCCTCAACTTCAGCTTCCCTGCCTGAAGACAGTGGGGTCATGAGGTAGTCAGCCTCCCTCCAAAATCAACACAACCCCTTATAAAAGCTCTTGACCAGGCAGTGGTGGTGCATGCTTTTAATCCAACATTCGGGAGGCAGAGGCAGGTAGATCTTTGTGAGTTCAAGGCCGGCCTGGTCTATAAAGCAGACGCAAGGACAGCCAGGATTTATACAGAAAAACCCTGTCTTGAAAAACCACACACACACACACACACACACACACACACACACACACACACACACACACACACACACACACATTGCTCCTCTGCTCTGGAAACCCCAGGTAACTCAGGAAAGCTGGAGCCCAGACAAGAGCTCAGGGAGTAGATGTCAGGCTGAAGGTGGAGGCTGGGGCATCTCCAGGGCCCTCTGATTAGTGGGAACCAGGGATGGGAAGGAGACTCAGGAGAGATGGTCAGAAGTCACAAGAGCCCAGTGCTGCCATCTCTGCCACAGTCCAGAGGGGAGGAGGGTATGGGGGAAGCACAGGCACCCTGTGACCTACAGGGGTCTCTGGAGCCAGCTTTTGAGGCAACCTATAGAGTTGGACCCTGAGGTGGAATTGCTCCTGGGAGCTAGAGCTTTTCTCCTTCAGGGGGCAGATCTACAGCGGCCTGGCCCCACACCCACCATAACCAACCCTCAACTCTGAGCTCCTGCCTTTGGCCAGCTGCTCACTTGCATTCAGCCAGGAACCAGGGCTGCCCCTTGGCCTGAGATGGGGCCCCTGGGTTGGGCTCCCACAGAACCTGCTATGACTTGAAGACTCCTCACTCCATGTGTCTGAGTATCAGTCTCCCACCTGGCCAGACGCACCCGAGGTTCCCACAAAGACCCCTTGTTTCTGTGGCTTGAGATCTAAGAGTTTAAGAGGTGACTGACAAGCAGAAACCTTCAGCGGAAGCCCTTCGCTTGCTTGTTTGCACAAGGTGGCCCTTTGCCAAGCAGAATGCCCCTGACCTTCCTGAGACCCGAGGTTCCGGGAGGCCTTGTCAAAGCCCTCTGCAAAGCAGGCACCCCACAGCACCTGCCCTACTAACACTAAAGACCACAGCAGGATAAATGTCTGTTAAATTGCATGGCCAGGACCCCGGGCTTGGGTCACTGTCCCACTGTGGCATCTCAAGTGGCCTGGACTCAGCACCTGAAATGGACAGGTACCCTAAATCCCTCAGCAGCCCTGATGACACTTGGGAAAGCGTCTGGCAGGCGGATGTTGACCCGACTTTGTGGTCTTAGGGGTTTTCCTGGGCAGCTGATTCAGGGCATGTGATCAGAACTGCTTGGGGCCTGGGCTTTCTACTGTAGTCTATCGTATCATGTCGTATTGTGTTGTATCATATTTCTCACATCCCTAAGGACAAGCACCGTTGTTCTCTGGCAGCAGGAACCTATAGAGAAGGAGGGGCCTGGACCCTGTGAAGACTAACTCACACGTGTTCCCAATGACAAAGACAGCATGGACCCTTTCTGAAAACCTGTCCCAGAGTGGCTTGGCCTGGAGAGCTCTGACCAGAGCTACCCATTCTGTCCACACTGTCCCACTTCTATGGGAACAGCACTCCCCTCACTCCCAGGAGAGAAACCCAGGCTGTCCCCTTCCCTCATTAGCGACAACACAGCAGGCTCGGCATGCGTGACGGTTTATTGGATTTGACTTCTCCATAGAGTTGTTCTTCACTGGCCAGGGAATGAAAGATGCGGGGAAGACAGATCAGAGTCAGAGGCACTTGGAATATTGGGATGGGTGAAAGAGGTTGTTCTGACAGTGACAAGCCCATGTCAAAGGTCAAAGGCTTACAAAGTGTGTACCCGGGAAACCTGGCTCATTTAGCTAGCACCTGCCCATGCAGGCATCACTGGGCCTAGGCCTTCTGCTGTCCTTCTATCCCCAAACATTTTCAGGACCTGGCCGCCACACTCAGTGGGTTGAACACATGTGAAGTTCTGTGCACACAAACGTGACAAAAAAACAAAACAAACAAACAAAAAAAGTGACCCAAGTATTGGGAGAGGGTGTGCTTGCAGCCTTAGATAACAGCTCCACGCTGCGATGTGGCGGCCCTGGTCCAAAGACCACTGGACCCGAGGATTAATGTGAATGCTTGGCTCTGTGAGCCTGACCTGGCTTCAGAACGCTCCAGGACAGTGTCTGCTCTTGGAGTCTCTGTGCACCATACAGTGAAGGAAGAGGAAGTGGTGGTCCGCACAGCTGGAGCCTGGGGACCGCTCAGAGGGAGCCAAGGACTGTCTGTCCAGGAGAGGAAACAGGATGCTGGCTCCCAGGAGGGCTGCCCCACGCCAAGGTCATGGGCTCCTCTCTACTTCTACCGCTTCTTCTTCGTTTCCTTCTTTGGCCTCTTGTTGGTGGAAGGAACAGCAGCCTTGGGCTTCTTCAGAACCTCTGCACCTCTGGCCTCGGACTGCTCCGCCTCCTGTGTGGTGAATTTTTAAAAGAGAAAGTTCTGTTTAGAGGACTCCACCGTGACCAACTGAAGCATGCCACAGAAACACAAGGGAAGGCTTATTACCCAGACTAGATTCTGAAAGTACACGGCACCAGGTGGCATCTGGGCTCCTTTACCTCCCAGTTCAGTGGCCTGTGAGCTCCTCAGTCCCATGTCTTATGTGTAGATGAGAACAGTGACTGACACCTGGAGGAGGTGAAGTCACAGGGAGCACCAGCAGGGTTGGTGACACCCAGTGGCCGTCAGGATGTCCCATGCTAGGACAGCATTAATTAGGGTTGACTGTGGGGAGGTTGCCATGGCTGGCACTCCTGATGGTTACTCTCCCCCTCCCCACCCCATCCACAGAATTTGGGCTGGGAGTGGAGCGAGTGGCTGGCAGGTGGGCTAGCACTACACTGTCTTCTGTAGAGTCTGGCAGGGGTGCCCTGGGGGAGGGCAGAGGCAGCCTCTGGCTGGAACCTCAGATTCTCAGCAACTGGGGCAGCTCCGTTCTGCCTGTTTCATACCCTATGACACATCCCTTGGAAGACTGGGCTGAAACAAAGGTTTTGCTGCTGAAAAGAAAAAAAAAAAAAAGAGTTCAAAGTCACAGAACTAGGTCTGGCCCTCACTGTGCAGATAAAGAAGGTGAGCCCCAGGAAGGGACAGGCCTGCCCCAGGCCACTGTACTTGTACCAGAGAAGAATCAGGAATGCTCTCCCATCTGGTGTTCTTTGGTATCTCCTTTGGTGATAACATGAGAAGTTTGATGGCCCAAAGGACACCAGAAGCAGGCTAGCTGAGGAAATGCCAGCCACAGCCTGGGTTTGTCTGCAAGCTGTACTTGGTATGCAGTGTTTATTGTTAAAAATCCATGCCCGGTAGCGGTGGGGGTGGGGTGTGTGGCATGGTGCCTCAGCAGGTGAAGGTGCAGCAATGAGTTTGCTTGTATGTATGTTTGTGTACTTGTGTGTGTTCAGTGCCCTCAGAGGTCAGAAAAGGTTGCTGGAATGTATATTTTGTTTATACATTAACAAATTAAGCTTGCCTGAAGATCAGAGTGCAGAGCTAAGCCACTATAGGCCAAGGGAGTGGTGGCACACACCTTTAATCCCAGGACTTGGGGGGACAGGGACAGAGGGATAACTGTTAGTTCAAGGCCACCTTGGGCTACACAGTATTGAATCTATCTAAAAGAGAAACAGCTCACATAAAGGTGATCCCAGCACTTGGGATCCCATGCCTTTAATCCAGCACTAGGGAGGTGGAGACAGGAGTGATATGGTTGGGTGGAGAGAGGAATATAAGGCAGGAGACAGAAACTCAGTGCAGTCTGAGGTTTGGTGGAGACAGTTGCAGTCTGAGGCTCACCCATGCAGTCAGAGGACGAAGTCTGAGGAGACAGTCAGAGGACAGGATTGTCCCTTTGGTCTGAGCATTGGTAGAAGTAAAAGGAATCTGGCTGCTCTGTTTCTCTCATCTTCAGCGTTAACCTCTATATCTGACTCTGGGTTTTTATTACTAAGACAAACTAGAATTCGTGTTATATTGGATCTCCTGGAACTGAGCTACCTATGGCTGTGAGCCACCAGATGAATGCTGAAAATTGAACCCTCTGCAAGAGAATCAAGAGCTTGTAACCACTAAGATATCTTCAGCCTCCAGCCTCTTTGATCTTAAGTTAAAATAGAAAAATCAAAAAGCAGACTAAGGCTACATCCTTGCTCTGGAAGGCAAAGAGGTTCCTCTTGAACGAGATGGGTGCAGGAAAGAAACCAATATAGCCACTTCTCCATGGGTGAAAGGGAAAGGGTTATTCCACATGAACAAGGCTGTCTCTCAGGGATTTCTTGGGACCAGACACCTCTGTGTGGAGCTCACTGAGCCCAGGTTCTAGCTTATTTTATTTTCCAGCATTACTCTAGCCCCCAGAGGCCCACCCTCTGTCATACAAGCAGAGGAACTGCAGCTAGGGGATGGATCCCACACCAGAGGCCCAGCCCAGAGCTGGCCAACTCCCCCTTCTCAGCCAGAGAGCAGGTGCGAAGGACTGGCTGCTGGGCCTCCTCCGGCCAGAACTCACAATGGAGTCTAAGGTCTCCCAACACTATTATTTATGTAAACTGGCCAAGAAATTTTTTTAAAAAAATTAACCAGTTAGAAAACAAACAAAATGAAACCTCAGAGGAGTGGCAATTTGAATATCCAATACGTGCAGCTTCCCTGGGCATAGGCACCAATCACACCACCAACACCACCACCACGCCGGCCCCAACACTGCCTGTAGTTAGCATGACAGGTCCTGTGTCATACATTTAGACGAAGTGCCAGGATGGGCCTCAGGTTATAAACAAAGGAACCAATACCCAGAAAGGACCAGGGCTGGCCCGAGCTCTTGGCTGGTGAGCTGCAGAGTCAGCCCGTGTCTCTTACTGCTTCAGTGGTAACTATGAAATCTGTTCTCTACACTTAGCAGCCCCTTGCGCCCCATTCAGGAATGAGGAGACTGCTGTGTTCTAGATTCTGCCTGTCCCTTCCTTGTGATCAGAAGTCCTGGAGGAACCGGGAGAGAGGTTAGCGCTGTAGTGATGTTCGCTCTGTGTGGCTGACGCAGGCCTCTGTGGGTGTGTATGCTCTGCAGGCATCACGGCTGAACATATCAGCAGCCTCCCCTCCACCCTGCCCACCCCCACCTCAGCTTTTGGCACTGCTACCCCTTTAGCTCGCAATCATTTCTGAGCTCTCACTGATCCCTCATGCCCCCACCTCCATCTGTCCCCAAGGCCTGTTTATTCTACTTTCCGAGAGGTTGTGGGTTTCGCTCATCCCAGCCACACACACCTCACTGCCCATTCGGACCCATGGTGTCTCAGCCACTCCAGGTTTGGCATCCTTCTCTTGTACCCTCCACATTGCTTCTAGTCCATTGTCTAAAACGATGAAAACATCACGATTGGGCTGGTTTTCCAATTTTGAAAAGACCCAGTGTGGCTTCTGAGAGAGTCTACTTTAGCCTTGGCCTTGTCTGCAGGCAGGCCTCTCTCACTCTGGGCCACGGGCACACGGGCATTGCTTCCTGGCACCCGCTTGTTGCAGAGGTACTTAGCACTCCCTGTCTATTTACGTGTGGCCACTGTAAGATGCCCTCGCTCACCACAGGGTGCGGCAGAGCAGTCAATATATTCCAGTCACTTCCTCACTGGGCCTTAGGATGATGAGGCAGCCACTGGCCTCATTTACTGGCAAGGACGCCAAGGCTCTGACACTGGGAACTTCTAGGCAAGGTACAGGGAAGCAAAGCGGCTGTCTCAGTGTGGTTTGGATGCTCAGGTCCTAGCACTACAGGGGTAGTTTCCACTCTGAGCTGACAGGAATGACTGAACAAGGGAGTGATTTAATTTCTTTTCAGATGTGCGTGGCTAGGAAAAGTCAGGGGACACCACACCTCACCCGAAGTGATTGAGGGAAAAAGAAGCCTCCATTGTCAGGTGTTTCCTGGGTCTTTAGAGGCATCTTTTAGGGGACACAACTTCATCAATTATGAGGTGGTGAGAGAACAGCTCAACAGGCCAGAAAATTGCTGCTATCCATCAGGCCCAGGTAATGGAATCTGTGCAGGGTCAAGGGAGAAACACTAAGCTTGCTCTCTCTACTGTGCGGCTCCATGTGGCTGTGCCCTGCAAATCGGGACAGAATGTCACTCAACACTGTCATTCTTTCCTTGAAAACAGTCCAGGGAAAGAAAAACACTGAGCTCTGCCCAGGCTCTGCCTGAGAACCGTCTCATCTGACCTGCCAGGAGCTCTCCACTTTTTAGGTTGGTCAGCCTCACGCTGCTGCTCTGGCCCTTCCCACAGTGTCACTGAGGCCTGAGGCGGGGAGATGGAGCAAGGCAGTGGCCTTGAGAAGAGGACAAGACTCGAGCTGAAGTGGGGGAGGCTGGCTGGCCATAAGGCTCAACTCTGGCAAACAGATACACAGCATCCAAGCTGCTCGGTTGGCAAGTGGAACTGTGATTAGAAAACAGTCGGAGGCGGCGGGGGCGGGGGTGCACCCGGAGTAAAGCACTTGCTGCAGAAACAGAAAGACCCAAGTTCAGATCCCCAGTACCCATGTAAGAAGTGGGGTGTGGCAGCACACAGCTGTTAGCTCAGCATTAGGGAGGCAGAGACAAGATGTCTGGGGCTTGAGTACACACACATGCACACACACATACACACCAGTCCCAGAAGCTCATTCTAGACATACTTTGGCAAGACTTTACAGGTCCTTCCCACTGGTTAGCCTGTAGTTGCTGTGTGTCCGGTCGTCTCTCACATGAGCTGGCACACACTTGTAGCCTGGTGCTAGTGGGAGCATGACGAGGCCCTCACCTTGCCCACTACCTAGCACTCTCAGGAACAGGTTATTAAGTCAAGCACACCTGCCTCCCAAGCTGCAACTACATGGCAGAACCAGAGCTGGCTCTGTTAGCCAGTCCCTGGATGCTAGGACGGGGCGTGTGTTATGGTGGCCCTCATGGGCATGGAAATTCAGTTCCTCTACAGAACTTTGCACAGGGCTCTGGCACTCTAGGCCATTATCCCAGAGCTCAGGGAAGGAAGTGCCATCTCTGTGGATAGTACATTAAATGCCCCCACACTCACTATCAATTCTGGTGAGCTGCCCAGAAGAGCGTGTAGTCATGTAGAGCCTCCATGAGACTTGTCATCCCTGGATGACAGGATGCTGGTAGCAACCATCCTCCCTACACACCACAGGGCCTGAGAAGGAAGTCAGCACTCCCTGGGACAGGCAGGAGCTGAAGAGACAGACGGCTCCAAAGACTCTACGCTTCCAAGTCCACTGTGCCTCGATTACCATGTCAGCTATTTGCTGAGTCTTCATAAACACAACGGACCTGGACAGAGGCATGAGCAAGCAAAGTTGCCCACCTTCTAGGTGCTGGTAGCTGGCTGATTGCTGATGACAGCTCAGCCAACAGCTAAACTATGAACTCTTACTACCTGCTATGTGAGCCACTGAACAAATACCCACTCATGAAGGGCCAACTGGGTCTACATTCTGTGCAGAAGCGGATCCAAAAGAGGCCTGGGAGGTAAGCAAGCTCAGACCAGATGAGGCAGAGGGAGCAGCCACCCACACTTCCTCATTACTCCATCTTTTCTCCCCTGCTGCATCTTTCTTTTTTCTTTTCTTTTTCTGTTTTTGTTGTTGTTTTTTGAGACAGGGTTTCTCTGTGTAACAGCCCTTGCTGTCCTAGAATTTGCTCTGCTTGCTCTGTAGACCAGAGTTCTGGCCTTGAACTTACAGAGATCCACCTGCCTCTGCCTCTCAAGTGCTGGGATAAAAGGTGTGCACCACCACCACCCAGCTTTCTTTTCTTTTCTTTCTTTCTTCCTTCCTTCCTTCCCTCCCCTCCCTCTTTTGTTTCTTTGGTTTTTGAGACAGAGTTTCTCTGTGTAGTCCTGGCTGTCCTGGAACTCACTCTGTAGACCAGGCTGGCCTCAAACTCACAGAGATCCACCTGCCTCTGCCTCTCAAGTGCTGGGATAAAAGGTGTGCACCACCACCACCCAGCTTTCTTTTCTTTTCTTTCTTTCTTCCTTCCTTCCTTCCCTCCCCTCCCTCTTTTGTTTCTTTGGTTTTTGAGACAGAGTTTCTCTGTGTAGTCCTGGCTGTCCTGGAACTCACTCTGTAGACCAGGCTGGCCTCAAACTCACAGAGATCCACCTGCCTCTGCCTTCAAGTGCTGGGATTAAAGGTGTGCGCCACCAATGCCCAGCTTTCTTTTCTTTAAGACAGGGTCTCATTATGCAGCCTTGACTGATCTGGAACTTGCTATGTAGATCAGATGCCTCGAACTCACAGTCCCCACCTGCCTCTTCCTAGAGGGTTCAGGGATTAAACCAAGCACAAGCATGTCTGGCTTACTACCCTGTAGACTGCTGCCTGTCACCTAGGAAAAGCTACACCGACCCCTCTAGAAATGCACCCAGTCAGCTCTGCTGGAACCCCTTTAAAGAGGGCTGCCCGGGCTTGGCAGAGCTGGCAAGCTGAGTCTGCTTGCCTCTGATGTCTGAGCTCCCCAGGACTCCAGCTTTTATAGGACTAGACCTCCCCTCTTCTCGCTCTGTAGCTTCCACACACTGACTACTGCTGTCCACAGCGGGCCAGTCATGCAGTTCCTTCTAGGGGCCTTTGAACTAGATCAAGCAGGAAGACAGCCCTCTTGAGATGCTACATCTAAAGGAGATAAACCCTGGGAGCTGTCATCACACTACAGGGTCAGAGAGCAGAGGAAACAGGCCCTGGTAAGAGCTGGGGGACGCGGGGGAGAGGGTACTTTAGGAGCCCTGGTTGCCAGCTGAGAAGCAACTAACAGTACATAGAAACTTCAAGCAGGGTAGGTAGGTGGGGTCAAGTTCAGGCCTTTCTGGAATCTTATTTTCCTTAAGTGGAAGCGAGTTCAAGGCCAGTCGGGGCTACAGGAGTAGACCCAGTTTTTTTTTCTTCTTCTTCTTCTTTTTATTGATATTTATTGAGCTCTACATTTTTCTCTGCTGCTCTCTCTGCCTCTCCCCTCCCTGCTTCATCCCTCCCCCAAGGTCCCCATGCTCCCAATTTACTCAGGAGACCTTGTCTTTTTATACTTTCTACTTTCCATGTAGATTATGTAAGTCTCTCCTAGTGTCTGCATTGTTGTCTAAGTTCTCTGAGATTGTGGTTTGTAGGCTGGCTTTCTTTGCTTTATGTTTAAAAACCACCTATGAGTGAGTACATGTGATAATTGTCTTTCTGTGTCTGGGGTTACCTCACTCAAAATAATGTTTTCTAGTTTCATCCATTTCCCTGCAAAATTCACGCTGTCATTTTTTTCTGCTGTGTAGTACTCCATTGTGTAAATGTACCTCATTTTTTTTTCAATCCATTCTTCGATCAAGGGGCATTAGGTTGTTTCCAGGTTCTGGTTATGACAAACAAAGCTGCTATGAACATAGTTGAACACATGTCTTTGTGGCACGATTGAGCATCCTTTGGATATATACCCAAAAGTGATATTATTGGGTCTTGAGGAAGGTTGTTTCCTAATTTTCTGAGAAATCGCCACACTGACATCCAAAGGGGTTGTACCAGCTTGCATTCCCACTAGCAATGCAGAAGTGTTCTCTTTACTCCACACCTTCTCCAGCATAAGTTGTCATCAGTGTTTTTTATCTTGGTCATTCTTACAGGTATAATAATGGAATCTCAGAGTTGTTTTGAGTTGCATTTCTCTGATGACTAAGGATGTTGAGCATTTCCTTAAGTGTCTTTCAGCCATTTTAGATTCCTCTGTTGAGAGTTCTCTGTTTAGGTCTGTACTCCATTTTTTTTATTGGATTATGTGATCTTTTGGTGGTAGACCCAGTTTTAAAACCACCACACAAACACACACACACACACACGCGTGCATAAACACACACACGCACGCACACACACACACACACACACACACACACACGCGTGGGCGCGCATAAGAGCAGCAGGTTGACAGGTGACCCCGAGGCCTCTAGTCTAGCTTCTTTCTCCAGGCTCTTCCTTTCCCAGCTTGCGACATCAAGCTGTCACTTCAAACTTAACCAGTGCCCCTAAAATTCGTCTATGTATTAGCATCACTTGGGCGACTCTGAAGAAGAGCAACAGCATCTCCATGAGTCAGTTCAGGCTACAAAAACTCCCCCGATGGCCCAGCCAGCTACAGAACCACAGGAAGATGACACTCCCAGCCCCTGGCTCACAGGCAGGCATCAGCAGTCAATTCCTTCTTCTAGAGTCTAGAAGCTCAGGATCCTTATTTTATTTTCCTTTTGAGACAGGGTCTCACCATGTACCTGTAGCTGGCGACTAGACCAGGCTGGCCTTGAACTTGAAGAGATCATCTGACTCTGGCCCCGCCTCCCTGAGTGCTGTGACTTAAGGCGCGTGTCACTATGGACAGCCTAAACCTTATTAACTTTATTTATTATGGGTGTGTACATGTGTGGGTACATTGTGGAGGTCAAGGGACAACTTTGGAGTCGGTTCTCTTCTGCCACCATGTAGGTTCTGGAACTGAAGAAGTTGTCAGGCTTGGGGCATGTCACCCGTTCCCCAGCCTTTTTACCATCCCCTCCATACAACCAAACTTGGCTTAAAGGCTAGTGTATTTGCTGTGTTGTCTGGACTGGGCAGAGGCTGTCTAAGGACCTGCTATCTAATATTTTAGAATTCAGCCTAAGTGGGGGAGCGGGAGGGCCCGGGACAAGGGGAGTAAATGTAAATTTTTCTTTTAACAACAAAAAAAATAAAAAAAGAATTCAGCCTACAAGAAAATACTTGGGTTGTGTGGCCTTGGCCTTAGTTGGGAGCAAATAAATGTTTTCTCAGGTCTTAGCTTAACGAGGTGTCAATGAGAAAAGCTTCCATCTGGCTTAGAATTCTAGAGACTTGGCTTGTGTGACTAATAGGCTCTTGTTTCTCCTCTGAAAAGGAAGGGGGTGGGGTGGGAAGCATTTATATGTGTTCTTTATTTTTCTTCCCTGATTAGCCCCCAAAGAGCTTTCAAATAATCTGCTAAGTATTGAAACATTGAAGTCATAAGCCAGTTGCAAGAAATCAGCTTACTGGAACAAGAGGAGAGACATTCTTTTGCTTTTCAAAGACTTTCCCATCATCTGAAGCCAAAAATATTATCTTCTGACCCAAAAAGACACTAATAAACCTTGTTTCTATATGATGCCAACAAAGAAGACGGTTTTGCCCTAAGCAAAACAGCAAAGAGCAGCATTGTTCTCTGGGCCTCTTTACCCCACTTCTGCCCCTGTCACCTCTGCTGCAACCTCTGCTACCAAGCACTTCCCTGCTGCCCTCAGGCTCTAGGAGTCTCTCCAAGCTGCCCCTACTTTCCAGGCTCCCTTCCTCCCTAGGACCTCCCTTGTGCCCTAGCTAAAGCTCCCCCCCCACCTCCTGGCTTGCTGTTACACACCAGCAGTGCAGTGACGCTCAGCACGACTGGCTCTGTTCTCACACAGCTCCATTTCCTTTCCTTGCATGTAGCTAGGAGCTGGTAAGGGAGAGGAGGCTGTCTCATGGGCAACATACAGAAGAAAGTAGGAAGCAGAATCCCTAATCCCAGGGGCCATGTGCTGGCCTAAGGCGGTAAGTGGGGTCACAGTACTTCATCGTTATCATCATTACCGTATTGTTACTGAACCACTAAAAAGGGTTTTGGTTGGTTTTTTTTTTAAATTTTTTAAAAGATGTATCTTTTTCTTAATATTTTCATTTATTATTTGGGAATTTCACATAATGCACTCAGATCACTTTTACTTCCCAGTCCTTCCAGGTCTTCCCCCTCACCCCCCCCCAAAAAAGAGATTTAAAAAAATAAAAGTCCAGTGCACAGTCAAACTCCCAGTGGTCAGCCCACCCCCAAAGAAAAGTGAGTCTTTCCCCTCCCCCATCGGCAGCTATCTGTTGTGGAAAGCTACACCTCAGCATCCCCATTACAATTTCTAAGAGTTCTCTTCAATGGCTTCCTGTCTAGACTGTTACATTTTTGGGGGAAGGGGTTTATCACAGAAGTCTTCTTCCATGTCTCTCTTTCTCAACTGTGAGTCTGCAATCATTGATGCCACTGCAGAAGTTTCCCTGTCCTTTATAGCCAGCAGGAACATGGATCATGGCCCACAGATATCTACCTGGCCTCTGGTGTCAGCATGTACCATGGTGCCATGGACCTACCTCAGCATAGTCTCCAATACAGGCCATGGACACCAACACAGTTCCCATTGGCAGCCCAACCCACAGACATCAACATGACTTCAGGCCGGCAGTCTGTGGAGGCCCAAAAATTTGAGCCTATTTCCACATTGACCAAAGGTCATAGAGCTGGAACTTACCTCTATTTCCTTCTAGGTTATTGTGTTTCTACCTCAAACAATGGTCCTACCTAGTTTTAGATCAGAGGGTTCTGCTCTAAAGGTCACTGTCAATAGGTGTAGATAATAGCCAGACCTTGTTTTTCAGAAATAGAAAAGTAGATGTGTTTCTACCTCAAACAAAAGTCTAAGGATCCAACCAAGGTTCCAGGTTCCTTAAGGAGATAACATTGGATTCCACCCAGGGAGCGGTTTGCCTACAGAATGTTTTGGTCTAGAATGTGAGTGTGACTTGTTTTGTTGTAGCAACAGAATGCTTAACTATGGATGTAGCCCACGACCTTCAACTGGTCTGTTCATCTCCTTGTATCATGTTAATGCAGTTTTTTGTCTTACTCCTACAGGGGTATTTTAAGCAAAGTGGAAATTAAACATGGGCCGATTTCAGGATTCACTGGAATTCCCTCCCAGTAGTATTCCATGTTTTTCTGTCTTATTCTTTACTAATATTTCTAAATCCCAACACCCCTACACTGGCGAGTGCTATTTTTGTCAAGGCTGGTCCCTGACACAGTCCAGACCATGGATATCTGCATGGCCTTTGTTGGTAACATAGGCCATGGACATCAACACATCTTCCAGGAGCTGCTGGGCCATAGACATTAACACAGCCTAATGTGGCTGCACAGAATACGGGCCCCAGACATCAACAATGTCCAGCTGCAGCAGGACCATGAACCCAGACATGTCCCCTGATGGCAGCATGAACCACAGACATCTACATGACTTTCATTGTTAATACTGGCCATGGACACAACAGGACCACAGACTCAGTGGTAGCATAGACCACAGTCATCAACACAGCCTCTAGTCTCAGAGGTCTAGACATCAACTCCATCCTTCCTACCCTTCCATCCAAAATTCATTAGTTACAATGGCATTGGAAATCATAGTACATCACTCTGTATGTATACGTACGTACGTACGTGTGTGTGTGTGTGTGTGTGTGTGTGTGTGTATGTATTTTCCCATACAGCTCTACATGCAAATACTCATTGCCATGAGTCACTGTTCTGGCTCAAAGCCTCTGATTTGTTAAGCACCAAAAATACTGAACCATTTTCAAGATTTCTTCAATTCCAGCTATGTTTCAGGTTTTCATCTTTGGTGGCAATGACATTCTCCCAGATCTGGTTCTGCAGGACCAGCTCCTCCTCGAAGTCCAGCAGCTTGTAGATGGAGTAGGTGTTGGGGTTGACTGACTTGAAGCTGTCATGGGCTTTCAGGTGCATCCATTTATTTCCTTATTTCCATTTTTCAAGACAGGGTTTCTTGTGTAACCTTGGTTGTTCTGGAACTAGCTTTGTAGACATGGCCTCAAACACAAAGAGATCGCTTGCCTCTGCCTTCCGAGTTCTGGGATTTAAGCTGTGCACCAACATCTGGCTTAATGATGTATTTATTTTATGTGTATGAATGATTTGTCTCCATGTCTGTATATATACCATGGCATGTCTAGTACCTACAGAGATGGGAGGTCAGGCCAGAGAGGTTTTTGGATCTTCTGGAACTGGAGTTATAGATGACTGTCAACCACCACATGACCCCACATGAGTACTGGAAACTAAACCCAGGTCCTCTGTAAGAGCAACACTTTTAATAGCTAAGCCATCTCTCCAGCTTCAGTGTTTTGTTGTTGTTTAAGATTTATTTTTTGTATTTATGTATATATGTGTTTATGTGGATGCCTGAAAGGCCAGAAGAGGGCGTTGGACCCTGTTGCAAGCATCATGAGCTGCCCAATGTGGGTGCTGGGAACCAAGCTTAGGTGCTCTGCAGAGCAGTAAGTACTCTGAACAGAGCCATGTCTCCAGTCCCCTAGCAAGCTTTTCTTTTTTTTTAAGGTAAAAAGGGGCAAATATAGTGGTACACCCTTTCAGTCCCAGTACTTGGGAGATAGAGATGAACAGACCTCTCTGAGTTTGAGGACAGTCTGGTCTACACAGTGAGTTCCAGGCCAGCTAAAACTAGGGCCAGTGAGATGGCCCCAGAATCCACAAGGCAGAGAGAATGGGCCCCTGCAAGTTGTCCTCTGTCCTTCACACATATACACATGCATTCACAAACACTGCTAAAACAGCCCTGCATGGCAGCACTTGGGAAACTGAGGCAGAAAGGCTATTACTCTCAGTTTCGGGCTAGCCTGGGCTACAGTGTAAACTCTTGTTTCAGTAAAACAAAGCTAATACAGTAAACTTCAGTTAGGAAGGTATCTTCCCTGTGTTCCCAACCCTCTGAACTATAAACAAACAAAACAAAACAAAAAAAGATTTGCTACAATGTATTAACATTTTTAAAGATGAGGTAAATTAAGTCTTCCTGCTTGTTGGGGAAGTTAGGAGGCAAGCATTTGAATTTTTTAAAGTTACATCTACTGATTTACTATGGGGGTGTGCCACAGTGAACATGTGCGGAGGTCAGAGAGCAACTTTCAGCTGATTTGGGGGAGACTTATTTCTGAGCCCTTTGTCAACTCCTTGCCTCCAAAAGACCTTAACCTGCTGTGGCCTTCCCTGCAAGCCTTGGGGCTGACCGAGGCTCACTTCAAAGGTTAAGAACAATGAACAGAACATGGCTTCCCCTCCTATCTCTCTAAACACAACACCCACATCTCCCCCCTCTTCTCCCCCCCCCCAGACTCAGCAGCCCCAGCAGCAGCTCTAGAGATAATAAAAGAGCAATAAAAGAGTGTCACTATCATCCCCAACAGCATGCTCTGTCTGAGGACTAGGGCCAGGGTTGTGTTGTTAAAGGGTAGAAAGTCCAGTGGTGACATCCACA
This sequence comes from Dicrostonyx torquatus, assembly GCA_028555095.1. NCBI lineage: Eukaryota > Metazoa > Chordata > Mammalia > Rodentia > Cricetidae > Dicrostonyx > Dicrostonyx torquatus. Next base: position 7,464,099 of record JAQHUG010000077.1, read on the forward strand.
AAATTCCAGAGTACACGACAGACGAACCCCCCCAGAGGCCACAAGCCTGTTCACGCTGGAGCCTCTCAACCTCTGTCCTTATCTTGTTGCTGTATGTGCATCTGTGTATGTGCTCATGTTGCATGTGGTACATGCGTCCATGAGCGTGTACAGAGACTAGAGGAAGACACCAAACCTAGGGCTTGCTATTATTCAGCTGGGTTGGTGGCCAACAAGCCACAGTACTCTGCCTGTCCCACCCACCCCAGTGCTGCGGTCACATGCACTTAGCCAGGTGAGCACTGAGGACCCAAACTCAGGTCCTCACGTAGCGCAGCAAGCACTTTATCCGCTGAGCCATTTCCCAGCTCCAGTGTCTATGCAGCCTAGATTGGTCCTGCATTTACTGTGTGGCTGCCTTAGTTAGGGCTTTCTGCTGCTGGGAAGAGACACTATGACCATGACAACAGTTCTAAGGGAAACATTTAACTGAGGTGGCTCGCTTAGTTTCAGAGGTTCAGTCCACTATGACCATGACGGGAGCATGGCAGCACACGGACAGATGTGGTGCTGAAGCTGAGAGTTCTACATCTTGTGGGCAACAGGAAGTTGACTGAGACACTGGGCAGTATCCTGAGCACAAGAAACCTCAGAGCCCACCCCCACAGCGACACACTTCCTAGAACAAGGCCATACCCTCTCCAACAAAGTTACACCTCCTAATCATGCCACTCCCTGAGATTATGGGGCAATTACATTCCAACTACCACCACAGTAGCTAAGCTAGCCCCAAACTCACAAGTGCTGACTACAGGTGTGTTCCACCTTAGCTCCCTTCTCATCTCACTTCAGTATCTTCTTAGGAGACTTCAGCCTCTCACATGGCTTCAATGCCATCTTACACATGCCCTAATGTCAGTCAACTATTTGTCTACGGCCTCCTCCTGCAGGTATACAAACCCACCTGCTGACTTGGGACAGATAGACCACCCACATGCCTTAAAGGCACCTTTAAAATATATATATATATATATGTACGTATATATACAAATATATACACACACGTACTTTATTTTTATGTGCATTAGCGTTTTGCTTGCATGTATGTCTGTGTGAGATGTCAGAAGCCCTGGAACTGGAGTTACAAACAGTTGTGATCTGCCGTGTGGGTGCTGGGAGTTGAACCCCATCCTCTGGAAGAGCAGCCAGTGCTCTAACCACTGAGCCATCCCTCCAGCCCCTTAAAGGCACCTTTTTCATGCCACACCTGTCCCTTGACTTGGTTCCCATTGCACCAGCTCCCCTCGCCCTCTCCACTACATCAACTTCAGAACACAGCAAGCCCCAGGATGTACAGTCTCCAGGGCATGCTGTGCATTGTGACAAACACACCTTTAATCCCAGTACTTAGGAAACAGACAGGTGGGTCTTTGTGAGTGCGAGGCCAGTCTGGTCTACACACACAGTGAGTTCTAGCCAGTCAGTTTTGCACAGTCTCATCTTTGGGGGGATCCAGGAAGAAAAATAAAAAGAAGGAACAAAACTATGCTTACGACTATGTGCCAGCTCAATACCTCAGAGGAAGGACT